>JAMPIV010021023.1:0-147999 GCA_024509875.1 Oreohelix idahoensis | reverse complement strand
AAGAGAACAAGAGAAGAAGAAGAATGAAGAAGATGAAGGAGAGAAGAAGGAGTTGAAGAAGTACAAGAAGGAGAAGAAGATGAAGAAGATGAAGAAGATTCAGAAGATAGTTGAAGTGATGATGAAGAAAGAAGAAGGATAGAAGAATGAAGAAGTAAAGAAGGAGAAGAAGTAAGGAGATGTAGGGGAGGAGGAAAACCAGGATGGGACAGATTGAAGATGAAGGGAAAGGAAGGGGGGGAGAAGAAGAGGAGGGGGAGAAGGAAGGGAAAAGAAGGAGAGAGGAGAGAGGAGAAAGGAAAAGAGGGGGAGAGGGGGAGAGCCAGGGGAGAAGGAAGACGAGGAAGAAAAGAAGAGAGGAAGAAAAGAAGGGGAGAATGAAGAGGGAGGGGAGGAAGAAGAAAAGAAGAGGGGAGACGAAGAAGGGAGAAGGGAAGGAAAGAAAAGAAGAAGAAGAGAAGAAGAAGGGAGAGTGAAGGAAGAAGAGGTGAAGAAAAGAGAAAAGGGGAGAAATGAGGGGTTTGGGTTGGGTGAAGGGGAAGGAAAAGGGGAAAAGGAGGGGGGGAAGGGGAGGGAAAGGGGGAGGTCAGGGAAAAAGGAGGGGATGCGAGAAGAAAAGAGGCGAAGGAGGAAACTGCGGAGAAGGGGACGCCGAAAGAGGGGAAGGGGAAGGGAAGGGTGAACGAGAGAGGGAGGAAGGTGGAGCGATAGGGAGAAGAAGAAGGAAAAAAGGGAGAGGGAGAAAAGAAGTGGGTGAAGAAAGGGGGAAAACAAGGAAGGAGGGAAAGAGGGAAGATAAGAAGGTATAGAAAAAGAGGGAGAGAGAAAGAAGCAGAACAAGAAGAGTGGAGGCAGGAAGAGGGAAAAAAGAAAGGGAAGAAAGAGCATGCCAGAGAGAAGAGGAAAGAAAAGAAAAGTTTGAAGGAGGAAGATAGAAAGGAGGGTTGTTTGGGGCCCGAGGAAGAATAGAAGATTAGGGAGGAAGGGAGGGGAAGTGGGGAAGGGGACAAGAAGGAGAGGGTGAATTTAGAAGAAGAAGGGGAGGGCCCAGAGAGGGAAGAAGAAGGGAGGGGAGAAGGAGAAGGGTGCGAAAAGAAGATGAGAGATTGAGGGGACTGAAGGAGATGAAGGAGAAGTTTGGTGTTAGAAGGGGTTAGAAGGGAAAATGAAGGGGAGAAAGAAGAATTGAAAGAGGGGGGGTTGAAGAAGGAAGAGAAGGAGAAGAAGAAAGAAAGAAGGAACAGAGGGATGGGTTGGGAGTGTAGAAGGAATAGAATGAGAGTGGGAAGGAAATGGATAGTCGGACTGAAGGGGAAAATATTCTCAAGAAGGGGAGGGAAGGGGGGATAGAAGGCCTAGCAATGAAGAGGAGAAGAATAAGACGGACACTAGAAGGAGAAGAGGGAAGAAGGATACAAGGAGAAAGGTTAGGGTTAAGTCTTTTGGGGGAGAGGATGGGGAAGGGAGGGAGGGTTTGAAGAAGTGGAGGTGGAGAAGATTTCTCATAGAAGCCTTAAGGGAGGGGGAGGAGAATAAGCCAGGAGGGAGATGAAAGGGGAGCGGAGATTCAGGGAAGGAAGAGGGAGGGAAGCCTGAGTGAGGAACCTTTGTAGAAGTTAGCTCTACTAGAAGAACAAAAGAAGGGGTAGAGAAGAAGACAGGAGATGTAGAGGAGGGAGAAGAAGAAAAGGATGGATATGGGCTAAGAAGGGAAGAACAAAGGAAGGGAAGAGTGGGAAGAAGGGTTAGAAGAAGATGGAGAAAGAAGAGAAGAAGAGAAGGGAGTGTGAAGAGGGGAAGATCGAGAAGAGAAGAAAGGATTTCGAAAGAAGATTTAGAAGAAGAAGAAGAGAGGAAAGAGGACGTGGATTAGAAGAATTGAAGAAGAAAGAGAAAAGGATGAACAAGAATCTGAAGATGGGACTAGCAAGAAGAAGAGAGAGGAAGGGAAATGGAGGAGAGGACCCAAGAAGGGAAGTGAAGAAGAGAAAGAAGAAGGGAGAAGACCAAGAGGGAGAGGGAGAGAGGAGACGTCCTTGGATGAAGATAAGAAGGGGGAGATACAATGAGGAGAAGGGCAGGAGTTAAAGGGAGAGAAGAAGCTTGGAAGAAGAAGAAGAGAGGGAAGGAGAAGAAGAAGACAAGTAGAGGGAGGGGGAGAAGGAGGAGAGAAGAGGTAGAAGAATACAAGGAAGAAGAGAAGGAGGGAAGAAGAAAAAGAAGAAGGAGAAGAAAAGAAGGGGAAGAATAGGAAGAGGGGCGGATAACGCGCATGAAAAGAGATCAGAAACAGAGATGAAAGAGAAGAAGAAGAAGAAGAAGTGTTTATGAAGAGGAGATAGAAGAGAGAACAAGAGGAAAAAGGGGGAGACGAAGAAGAAGAAGAAGAAAGAAAGAAATTATGAATAAAGGAACGGGAAAGGAAGAAAGAAGGAAGTAATGGTGAAGGAAAGAAAAGGGGGAAAAAGAAGAAGAAAAGATTTTTGGGAAAGAGGGAAGAAGAAGAGAAGAAGAAGGAGAAGAAGGGCGCAGAATGGAAAAGGGGGGCGAGAATGAAAAGAAGGGGACAAGGGAGAAGGAAGCAGAAGAAGAACTAAGGAAGGAGAAGAAGAGAAGCTAGATGAAGAATGGGGACAAATAAGGAATGTCGAAGAAGGGGGCAAGAAGGAAGACAAAAAAATTAAGGAAGGGTGGGAAGAAGAAGAGGGGGGAAGAAGGAAATGAAGGAACAAGGGGTTGAAGAAGAACATGTGAAAAAGAAGAAGAAGAAAAGATTTAGAAAAATGAAGAAGAAGAAGATAAGAAATGGTTCGGAAGAAGAAGAAACAAAAAAGAGAGGGAAAAAAAGAAAAAGTAAGAACATATGAAGAAGAAGAGAAGAAATATGAGTGAATGAAGAATTCCATCTAGAAAAGATGAAAAGTAGAACAAGAAAAAAGGAACATAGGAATGTTGAAGGAAAGTAGTCGAAAGATTGGAAGAAGAAGAACATTAGAATCCCCCCCTTATGTCAAGGAGAAGTGAAGGAAAAGAAGAAAAGAGCCACCGAGGAAACCTAGATCCAAACGAACCTCGAACAAAGGAAATAAGAAAGGAGGAAAAAGAAGAAGAAGAAAGACAGAATGAAGAAAAGAAGAACCATGGGAAGAACTAAAAGAAGGTAGAGAAGTGAACGGAACCGTTAAAGAATCGTGAAGAAGAAGGCCCTTACCGGAAGAAAAAATGGAAGAAGAAGAACAAGAAGGAAGAAAACAGAAACAAGAAGAAAAAGAAGAAGTTAAGAAGAAAAGAAGAAGAAGAAGAACAGAGAAGAAGAAGAAGAAGAAGAATAACAAGAAGAAGAACAAGAAGAAGAAGAATGCTTCGAACAAGAAGAAGAATGAAGAGAAAATAAGAAGAAAAATTCAAGAAGAAGAAGAAGAAGAAGAAGAAGAAGAAGAAGAAGAAGAAGAAGAAGAAGAAGAAGAAGAAGAAGAAGAAGAAGAAGAAGAAGAAGAAGAAGAAGAAGAAGAAGAAGAAGAAGAAGAAGAAGAAGAAGAAGAAGTAAGAAGAAGAAAGAAAGAAGAAGAATTTAACCCAGATGAGAAGGCTAGAAGAACAATCTATAGGCAAGAAGAAGATAGAAGTACAAAGAAGAAGATGAAGAAAGAAGAAGAAGACATGAAGAACAAGAAGCCTAAGGAATGCCACAAGAAGAAAATACGGAAGAAGAAGAGAAGATGAAGAGAAGAATAATTTCCTAGAAGAAGAAGATAGAAGGAAAAAGATAGAAGAAAAAGAAGAAGAATTTCCCGCCAGTGTAGAAGAAAGAAGAGAAGAAAGAAGAAGAAGAAGATGAAGAACGAGAATAAGAAGAAAGAGAAGAAAAAGAAGAAGAAGAAGAAGAAGAAGAAGAAGAAGAAGAAGAAGAAGAAGAAGAAAGACAAGAAGAAGAAGATGAAGAAAGACAAGAAGAAGAAGAAGAAAGACGAGAAGAAGAAGATGAAGAAAGACAAGAAGAAGAAGAAGAAGAAGAAGAAGAAGAAGAAGAAGAAGAGAAGAAGAAGAAGAAGAGGAAAGGAAGAAGAAAAAGGATGAGAAAAGAAGAAGAAGAAGAAGAAGAAGAAGAAGAAGAAGAAGAAGAAGAAGAAGAAGAAGAAGAAGAAGAAGAAGAAGAAGAAGAAGAAGAAGGAACGAACGAACTTTATTTTCAAAGGGTTTAGAATTAGGTACGCAAGCCTGTCTGATATTCTGCCCTTCCTTCTCTCATCTTCCATACTGAATCCATTTATTCTCACATGTATCCTAAATATTACTTAAATAATAAAATAACAAAATAAAATAAAAAACATTGTAACAGTACAATAACAGTTACACAGATTTAAAGTACATTATTATAATTAATATTAAACAGGACAAAATTATCTTTAAAACCTACATATGATGTTATGTAATTATTTAAGAACATAACGAAATTAGGGTGGCATATAATCTGCACTCATGATGTATTTGAAAAGTATGTGATTGAATGAATATGGACTAAGAGTATTTTTTAAGTCGTGTGGAAGAGTATTCCACAGATGAGCAGCAGAAAAAGCTAAACTTTTCTTGAATAAGTCGAGCCTAGGCTTGGGCATGTGTAATTTATTTAAGCGTTGACTGCGTCTTCCGCTGTATTTGAAAATAGGCCACAGATACGTTGGAGCATTCTGTGACAAGATTTTGTGAATAAATTTGGCTTTGTTGAAGAGAAGGCGCTTTCTTAGTGGTAATATGTTAAGATATGTATATGCGTCTACACACTGTGTGAGGTTTTTGTCTGAAATTAGGCGCACTGCACGTTTTTGTAATGAATAGTCTTTTAGTGTTGGACATGGTGCAGCCATCCCAAATTGTGGAACAATAGTCTAGATGTGTTTGTATCTGGGATGTATAAAATATTTTTCGTGCCTCCTCATCTAGGAAATGTTTGATTTTAACTAACTGGTAAACTTTTTGTGCCGTTTGTTTGGTCAGTGCTTGTACATGCGAATTCCAACTTAAATGTTGGTCAATTATGAGTCCTAGTGTTTTATTTTCATTTACATTTTCAATTAAAGAGGTTCCAATGTAGAGCTGAAGTGTTGTTTTCGGTGAGTTTTGTAATTTTTGTCTAGTTGATATTATCATACATTTTGTTTTAGTGATATTTATTTGCATGCAGTTTTCATTGCTCCACTTAATAAGATTGTATGTGTCGCTTTGTAATAATATTTCTAGCGTGTTGCAACTTTTATCACTAGTATAAATGGTACAGTCATCGGCAAATAGGTCGCAGGATGAGTGCTTGATGTGTAGTGGAAGGTCATTTATGTAAATGGAAAAAAGTAGAGGGCCGAGAATAGAACTCTGCGGAACGCCGGTGTCAATAATAGTTGGGCTTGACAAGAAGTTATTGTACCACACTACTTGCTGTCTGTCGGACAGGAATGATTTAAGTAATGTCACTAGTTTAAAGTTAACTTTCATTGTTTCTAATTTTCTTATTAAAACAGCGTGATCTAAGAAGAAGAAAAAGAAGAAGAAGAAAAAAGAAGAAGAAGAAGAAAAAAGAAGCAGAAGAAGAAGAAGAAGAAGAAGAAGAAGAAGAAGCAGAAGAACAACAAACTGATGCAGCACCAGCAAATTGAAATAAAGCAAGATGTCGGATGTTTGTTTGCACAAATTGCCATGCTTTCCTTGAATCCCCGAGCTGTCCACACTTGAGATTTTCTCTTGACGGAGGAGCAGACATTGGAACACTTGAACATATCAAATCTAAGTAGCAGCAACAATTTGGCAAGCTCTCCTATCTTGGAGTCGGAATGTGCCGACAAAAACGTGCAGAATAAACTTGTCTGTCACCTGTGTTTGATTTTGTAGACCACGGAGGAAGTCAGGTAGGAATTGTCGCGTCTGGAGGTTTTTGAGAGTTCTTAAGTGTATATTTGAACCAGGGTAGGCTGCAGTGAAATATTCGGTGAAAATGAATTGCATTTTTGTGTCTCCACAGGTGCGAAAAGGGGTATTAGAATAATTTCCATGCACAAATTATTAGAAAGCAGCTTGAATACAAAAACAATAGACAATTCAGGTTTTGTCATTAAAAACGTATCTGTGGGTAAATAGATAATGCGGCTTGCAATGGTAAGTAAAGATAGTCCTTTAGTACTAAATGCTGTAGGGAGGTGAAGTGTTAAGGATCACCATGCTAGGTCCCGCCTTTTTTTTAGGTGGCGTTACGAGTTCCCTTCATCGATGTCTTTGTCTTCCCAAATTCCAGAGCACAGATAGGTACCCATTTACAGCTGAGCAGCTTGGAGCGGTGACCTACAAGGTTTCGATCTTGGAACCCGGTAACTGTACCGCGAGAGGAAAGCGCTCTACCCACGTAGCCAGTCGGATGCTCGTCTTAATAAGACAAAGGACAAAGAGAGGCTGACGTTACGGTCACAAGAACTTCTTCAGGTACAATGTACAAAACCAGAAGAGATAGAAAGTGAGAGCTAAATAAAATACATATAAATCAAAAAAAAAAATAAAAAAGATACGACCAGAGAATGGAAGGGGCTGGAGATATGCTCTAGTGAGAATCTGTATGGACACAATGACCTCTCGAACACATCCAGTAACAAGTGACGCGCGTAAGTAGAATTAAAAATTAGGAACAAAGGAAAAAAAAACGAGAAAGAGAGGAAAGTGGTAGAGAGGAGAGTGGCGAAAAAAACAAAATGATAATATTAATCGAGTAATAACAAATCAAATCAAGATATGAAAATAAATAAATAAATGAAAAATAAATTAAGAATGAAATAAGATCGATAAATAATGAGAACAATTAAATTTAAAATGTCGAATAATTAAAATTTCATAAATATCGAATGTCGACTCAGGTGCAGGAGGGTGCTCAGTTGTCTGTAAATTTGACATTGAAACATATTTAGCCTGAGTCACACAACTAGGTTTGTCAAGTTCTCAGGTTGTAATTAAGTTAGATGTAAAGTTAGGAAAGAACGTCATTATTTGAAAACAGAAATTTGATCAAAAGCTGCACAAGAAAATAAACTGCGAATTTAAGAAATGAAAAGTGCCGGCTGTTGGGCGGTGCGAGCTGTGGACCGTCTCAGGGGGCAGCGAAAGTTTATATATATATATATATTTTCTTTTTTTTTTTCAAAATATTACACTGAGTGTTCACCTGTAATTCAACATGGATACAAAAAAAATTACCTACAATAGGAATTTAAAAACATTTATGCATTGGTTTTAAAAAAAAAATGCAACAGTGAATATGACTTGCAGAAGTTACAATATAATGCATCTCGGTCACATGAAACTGGGCATCGTAAGGGTACCAAGTCAGTATTTCACTGGGGCAGGGCGGGAGTGGGGGTTGCCATCGTGATACTTGGCACAACCCTGAAAAATCCCAAAGGTCAGTTTTGGAGACGACAATATGTTATATTGAAAAACGAACGAATTCTTTATTTATACAAGGTAAATAGATATTTAACCCTTTGACACTTCTGTTCAGAATAACACGCAACATACTAAAATATATGAAGACTACAATGGAAAAACCTAACATATCACATTAAAAAACACTGAGCTAGTGCCCTAAGTACATAAGCATATATTAAAGAAGATGTAGAAATAAAAATGATATTTTAAAAGACATTGTTGTTTAAGAAAATGATTCATAAAAACAGGCCATCCTATTTTGTGCCACAGCGTTTCAAAGTTCCAAATGCAATTTTCTCGGATTTCATTAGTGTGTGTGTGACATGTCAGGTTTTCTAATAGAGTCTTCATATGTAAACATTAATAAGTGTTAAAAATGCATTATATATCCACATTAACTTTGATAGTAACGAACTACAATACATATTTCAAAATGGGAAAAGAAGTTTGAATTGAAAGTAATCTAGAAGATAACATTTGTAACATTACAGTTACATTTGTAACATTCAGTGTTTTTCCTCTCGAATAAACCACCGAGTTCCAAACTAGTGCTAAACGGAGAAAATCTACATTTAAATGAAAATCTAAACTACCTAGGTATTACTTTTGATTGCCGTCTGATTTGGAAAATACAAGTTGACAGAAACCGCATAAGAGCACTACAAAGAATGGCAGTTATGAAACAAACTTGCTTGTGCAGCTTGGGGTGCAGATGACAGAGTGCTAAAGACGTTTTGAACACTAAGAAATTAAGTGAAGTTGTTTTGAACACAACGAAATGAAGCGATTTTCAAAATTTTTTTTTTTTTAAATTACTGGATAATTAATGTCATGTTCAGCCCCAGCTGGGTTAAAATTACGCAATATGCAGTCTATAACTGTAGATAACGTATTCAGTTTTTTTTGTTGGTCATTTTCATACTGACAACATTCCTCATCATTTATACCAGGGATCGGCAACCGGTCCTTTTCTACCTGTAGAGCACAAGGCATCATTTGGTAGATCTCCAGGTAATGTTGTGGGGGGTGGGGGCGAAGGATTTTTAACCTAGGTAAATTTCAGAGTCGCGCTTAAAAGCCCGGTGTCCCAAGGTTTAAAGGTACTATCACCGCTTTACCAGTGAAAACCCACAAACGAGCTTACTAAAATTCACTTTATTCGTAAACTTTATAAGATAGACAGTGATATTTTCTTTGAAGTTAAAGTAATATTCGGTAAAATGTATAGTTTTAATTGTCCACGACTCTGTTGATGGGATTGTAGGAAGCAGATCGTGCGGCAGAGATGAAAGTTAATATAGGCTGGACTTATTCCAACTTTAGATACTCTCAAACTTGAAAAGAAATATGATTTCATCAAGGTAGATTTGTAGATCCCCACAGTTGCTGTGTTGCCTACCTCTGATGTATACCATATTGATTACCACTCAATGAAACATTCTATTTGTTTATGTATTTTTTCTTTTACATACGAGGTATTTTAAATGATCATATTTATTTTCTTACTTACTTACTTACTTACTTAGTCGTTCCCCTTCTACCGTGAGGTGTAGAGGTTTGGAAGAGAGAGCGCCAGACTATCCCATCGGCTGTCTTCCTCCTGGCCTGGTTCCATTCTAGTCCACGGTCCTTCAAAGATTGTCTAATGTTGTCCTCCCAGCGGACTCTGGGTCGTCCTGGGGGTCTGGATCCCTGGCGCTTTGTTTCCCATGCTTGTCGTGGTAGCCGATCTTCTCCCATTCTGCAGAACATGGCCAAAGCATCTTAGTTGGGACTGTTCTACTTGGGTCAGCAGGGGGTGTGATTTTAGGCCTTGACGTATCGTCTGGTTGCGGACCATGTCTCTGCTTGTTACTTCAACCACCTTCCTCAGATACATGCTTTCTGAGGTTTGATTCTGGCTTTTGTGGGTTGTAGTCATTGCCCATGACTCGCATCCATATGCCAAGACTGGGACATAGGTGGAGCGGAATACGGCCATCTTCGTTTTCTTACCGACTTCTCTCTTGCTGAGGAATCCACGATTTATGGCCTGAAAAAGTCTCTATTTACACAACTCTCTTATTTCTGTAGATTGGGTTTTAGAAATAGACTCACGGTGTGTGATTGTTGTCGCTAAGTTTCTGAGCCAAACATCTTTTAAGGAAGTACCACGTGGGTTCTCAAACTTCCGCTTAGTGTTTTGTTTTGTTCTACACTTCTTGTCCTTTTGTTTTCTATTGGTAATAACATTTAATCTAGGATTATTATTGACTGTTGCATATCTCCGCATTAAGAGACTATCCAACATTTGTTCGGGAACTCTTCGGTAACAATAAAGATACGTCAATTAAGGTTCTTAACCACTTCATCGCCTAAATACTTCACAATTTTACGATGCACGAATCAACGATTTCTATTTGTTCGAAAGCGTGCTTCAAAGAATTCAAGATACACGATTCAATCTTCTACGTTTGTTTAAAAACTTGCTTCCATTCATTCATGATTCACCCATCAACGTTTCTTTGAGAATGTGTTGCCACACATTCAAGATGCACTAATCAATTATTTCCAACATTCTGTTTAAAAACGTTGATTACCTGTTCAAAAAAATCTAATGACTCTCATTCATTTTTACTATGTAAACAGAGTAATGCTGAAGTTATGAAAGATGCCGTATAGCTAAACAGAGTAATGCTGAAGTAATGAAAGATGCCGTATAGCTAAACAGAGTAATGCTGAAGTAATGAAAGATGCCGTATAGCTAAAAAGAGTAATGCTGAAGTAATGAAAGATGCCCTATAGCTAAACACAGTAATGCTGAAGTTATGAATGATGTTGTATAGCAAAACAGAGTAATGCTGAAGTAATGAAAGATGCCCTATAGCTAAACAGAGTAATGGTGAAGTTATGAATGATGCAGTATAGCTAAAAAGAGTAATGCCGAAGTTATGAATGATGCCGTATAGCTAAACAGAGTAATGCTGAAGTAATGAAAGATGTCCTATAGCTAAACATAGTAATGCTGAAGTTATGAAAGATGCCCTATAGCTAAACAGAGTAATGCTGAAGTCATGAAAGATGCCCTATAGCTAAACAGAGTAATGCTGAAGTTATGAAAGATGCCCTATAGCTGAACAGAGTAATGCTGAAGTCATGAAAGATGCCAGAGCGCAAAAGAATATTGTTACTCATGTTAAAAGGAAGCAGTCCTTGGGCATGTTATGAGACAAAGAAAGCTGGAATAAATCGTGATGACAGGAAAGGTCGAACGAAAAAGAGATGGAGGACTACAAAGAGAGAAAATACTTGACAGTTTGACACCATGGCAAGGAAAGAAGTCAACAATAGAATAGATACACAGTACTAGCGACAGAAAGTTGTAGAGACACATGATCGTCTACGCCACACTCATATTTCTTGAACACGGGTTAACTAAAAGCAATATAAGTTTATAAACTAATAAAACGGTATTGAATCAGTTTTACTAATAACAGTTCACATGAGACAAGGGACGTGATCTAATGACTCTCATTCCTATGTAAACAGAGTAATGCTGAAGTTATGAAAGAATCTCATGTGAACTGTTATTAGTAAAACTGATTCAATACCGTTTTATTAGTTTATAAACTTATATTCCTTACCAGTTTTACTGCAGCCCCTTAATTTATTTACTTTAACTAAAAGCAGCATACTTACGTTCAAGAAACACCAGTCAACGAACACCATTGTTTCTTCAGAGTCTTACTTCCACACATTCAAGATAGCACAATTAATTTACTCTATTCTAAAACCTATTTCCACACATTCCAGCTACATCAATGAACTATCTTCAAAATTTGGACAGAAACATCAATCAACAATTTTCACAATTTGCTCAGAAACTTGCTTTCATACATTCAAGATGCAATTCACCAAAATATGTTCAGAAATACCATTCAACTATTTTCTAAATTTGGACAGAAACACTAATCAACTATCTTCAAAATTTCAACACCAGTCAACTATCTTGAAAATTTGCTCAGAAACGTGCTACCACACATTCAAGATACAACGATCTCCAACATTGTTTCAGTACCTTGCCTGCACGCATTCACAATGTACAGTAATCAATGAAGTAATTTTAAAGACTTACCATTTGAGAGTGGCTGCTACCTGAGTCTCTTTAGGAGATGACAGCGCTTCACAGTCGTGTGCTTCTGTTTCCAATTTCTTATCTTCGTCTGCCGTTTTCCATCCTTGATGATGATAGTGATAAAAATAATTGATGAGAACTAGGCGTGATGACAAGTGAATGAATAATGCAAAAATTGATTGATTTTAGAAAAAAAATAAGAAAAGATGCACAAGTTGAAGTAAAATGGTAGTTAAACAACACATAAGGCTTTCCCCCTTCTTTAGAGTTAAGCATTGTTGGAGATTATTCCAGCTTGCTTTGCTGTAAACACAGATCGCCAATCTATAGATGCTAGAAGTCCTTTTCACGGCTTGGTAGCTATCCACGCTGCAAGGGCTAGGAACATTTTCAGGGCTTGGTAGCTATCCACGCTGCAAGGGCTAGGAACATTTTCAGGGCTTGGTAGCTGATAAGGGTGGATTTGTGCTGAAGTGGTAACTTGCCACCCTTATCGACACCTGGTGTTAAAGTGTAAGATGTAGGTGTCTTCTCTGATTTAGGATGTTGCTGTGTATGTGGTAGTGGAACAGTTCACAGGGTTATCACACAGGCAACATGACGTGTAGAGTCATAGAAAGGGTAACTTCGTTGTATAAGTTTCTTTCATTTATTGCACGCCACAAAACAGTCATGATACTTATGACATCAACATGGTTAACGAGTTCAGCAAGATGATATGGCACATTGAAAACAATTTCTGTAGTCAGCAATGATAGCTGTTGTATATATGCGTCATAAGACATCACAGTTCAATAGATTCAGAAATTCATCAATCATCGAGTGCTAGTTCGTGAAGCTGTATAAATAATAATAATTTCTATAACTTCTGCAACAGTGTCAGCTACAGATCTTCAATGTTCATAAACAATAATAAATGCTCCCATTCTGATGCTAGCAGATCAGTTGTATACAATAAGTCCGTTCACTGTCTGCACGTGAATAGCATACATGGGCTACAGGTCAGCTCGACCTTTATAATGTTCCTAAGTCTAACCATCTGACTTGGACGTGATCTCTGATATAACGAATCCTGGAACACAGACAACAGTCTTGTTGGTCTAGAGCGACCCATATATATTTAACTAGTTCAGGTATACAGATACCGGTGACTTAATCCTAGTCAAAGTACCTCTCCATTTTGCATCACACAGGCGAGCAAATAGGCGACAAAATGACGAACCTCTAGACGATAGCATAAAGTTCGATACAAGAGGAATTACCTTATTTCGGAAAATCAACCATGAACATATGCCTCCAGGCAGGCTGCATAATACTGGGAAATAGTCTAGTTAGCTAACTAACTCACTAAGACACTGTATTTCCCTCAGAGAATCACAAGACGCAGTTGCGTCTGCTCGCTTCTTAAACCATTTCTAAACCCCCCAACTGGGCGGAACACACAGAACGAACTCCCGGTTTTTGACATGCGCAGAACGACAATCTCTGAGTTGCCGTTCACAATAAGACGATTCGAAGAACATTCGAGATAAAAGTCTTACACAGTCGCGCCTTTTATGGTCATGAAAAGAAGCGTTAAGAAAGGTTTCAGACATCTACCATAGTTGACTGGTACTACCAAATAAGGAGATGTGGTCACGCTTCGTTCAAGAAATTATAGACCGAACGTGTCTCTATACAAGAGAAGGCAACTCCTAAAAAATTGTAGTCTCGATAACTCGGATTATGTCCCTTTGACCATAGAAAACATAATACACACTTCAGTCAAAAAAATGATCATACATATGAAAAAAATGTTTATACAAACGAAAAATAATAATGATCCGTGCGTAACATTACCGCACCCTCCCTGGAAAAAAAAAAATGAAACATTTTTTTTTTTTTAAATCCTGGAGCCGGAAAAAATCTAGGCTCCTAACGCACGTATGATGCGTGGATATATACCTAACAAATTAGCTCAACGCATGGAGCGACACTGAGATCATATCTCAGATCCTTAGAGAAAAAAATTTATCTAAGTATACGCTGATATATTCCAGGAAGGTGCCACCAACACACGCCACAATGATGGCAACAACATAATGACAATCAAATTATACTCATACCAATATATGAAATTAAATATATTATGTGTTATCATACAATGTGTTGCAAATAGCGGTGTAATTTACTAATATACCGCACTATATTATTACATTATATAAAGTAACAGTAATTAATAAGTAATACATGTGTTGCTCTTCGGTGACACAAAACATTCAATAGAAGAAGATGTGGACATCATCCGCTCCCAATGTAGGACAGGACTTGATATCCTCAAAGTTCCACAATGGACATAAACTCGCAGACTTCAATGATGTGCTGCGAAAATATCAATAACACAAATCTTAAAGACAACTGGTAAATTTCTTAATACAATCCTGAAAATAATTTATTTAAATGTGGCCGAGTGATCTTTTGGCCCGTATATCACTAACTAAGCCTTCTTAGATAATTACATGGTACAATGTTATAAATTTCCCTCAAAAAAAAAAAAAGTGAGACAAAATCTACTAACATGTCATTATAACATTGGACTGTATATCAGGAAATATATGTATATGACAGAAGAATCATGTGGAATCGTGTGGACATCTGGACAGAATGTCTGCCATTACATTATCCGAACCACGGATAGCTCGAACCGAGAAATGAAATGGTTGAAGAGCTATGGCATAACGAGTGGACCTCGAGCTCTTCAAGTTTTTGCTCTGAATAGCAGTAAGCGCTTTCTGGTCGGTTTCCACAATGAAATGTGCGCCTAGAAGAAATCTTTGTAACTTCAGAATAGACCATACCATAGCCAATAACTCACGGTCTAAAACCGAGTAATTCTTTTCTGCAGCGTTTAATTTCCTAGAGATATACATCACCGGATGCAAAGTATCAGAATACTCCTGCATTAGTGCTGCCCCAATCCCTGTTGACGAGGCGTCACTTCGAAGAACAAAAGTCTTCTCAATAGTAGGTAACTTAAGAATAGGTGGAGATGAAAATAGGGCTTTAACCTGGTCCAATGAGGATTGACATTCTTTAGACCAGCGGATCAGATTAGGCGACCCTTTCTTCAATAAAGTAGTAGAAAGCGGTGCCATAATGGAGGACAGATTCGGAATGAATCGTCCGTAGAATTGAATCAAACCTAATAGACTCCTTACTTGTTTCTTCGTCTTAGGGACCGAAATGTTAAGGATTTTTGAAACATTGTGGTCCTCTGTCTTTAAAAGACCATGACCAACCCGATGACCTAGGAAAGAAATCTCGCTAAATCCTATAAAGGCTTTAGAGGGTTTTGCAGTCAAGTTATACTCGCGAAGAGTAGACAGTAATTCGTATAAACCCAAATAGTGATCTTCCCAAGAATCACTGAATAGACAGATATCATCTAGGTATGCTATGACATCTGTACGATATGCGAGAATTCGCCGCATCATGCGTACGAATGTAGCAGGGGCGTTCATAAGACCAAAAGGCATGAAATTCCATTGGAATAAACCCCTAGGTGTAGAAAAAGCTGTAAAAGGTTTGGCACGTTCAGTTAGCGGGACTTGCCAATAACCTTTAGACAAATCTAGTTTGGTAAAGAATCTAGAATTAGAAAGTTTATTGAGTAGCTCTTCTAATGAAGGCATAGGTTCAGCATCGAACTTCGTAACTTGGTTCAATTTGCGATAATCTACGCAAATGCGAATGTTATTATCCTTCTTTCGAACAAAAACCATAGACGAAGAGTATGCTGAAGTGGATGGTTCAATGATTTGCAAACGTATCATTTCATCCAACTCTTTTTCGACTTGAGACTGGAAATGAATAGGTATTGGATATGGTCTGACTCTGATAGGATTGTGATCAGTTAGCACAATGTCATGTTCTATGACATGTGTGTGTCCCGGGATGTCTGTAAGAACATCCTGAAATGTTTGCAACATCGAAGAAACTTGTCGATGTTCCTCAGCGGAAAGATTTGGAGAAACGGTCACGTTTTTCCAAGATTCCGTAGAATAAAGTGGGACCATAGAAAGAGGAAGATTGACATCAGAAAAAGTAGTTTCCTCATCATGTATAACTGACAGAGATGAGTACTGACCATGAGTTGCTTGTGAATTGTCCGTAGCCTGGAAAATAGGCTGCAAATAGTCAGGTCTTTCATAAAATTCTGTGAGCATATTTATGTGGAAAGTTTTATGCTTTCCATCAATATCGACAACATAGTCGACATCAGAAATTTTGGAGACTATTGCATATGGACCTTTCCATGCAATTAGAAGTCTGTTCTCCCTTGAAGGAAGTAGAACGAGAGCTTTGTCACCTGGACAAAGTTGTCGTAGACATCTATTCTTATTTGCAAACTGCCTTGCCTTTTCTTTAGCAAATTCTGAAGACGAAGTTGCTAGTTTGCATGCCTCGATGATCTTTTGCCTAAGAGCAATGACGTACTCATAAGAAGATTGAGTCTCATCGCTAATATTATCGGCAGTGATTAGATCGTGAAGTAAAGACATAGGGCCGCGCGGTTGCGCGCCAAAGACAAGTTCAAAAGGGGAAAAACCCCGTATGTTCATTGGGGACCTCTCTATACGCAAAGAGAGCCGCGGGTAAGACCCTGTCCCAATCCTGAGGATGATCCTCAGTTATTTTACCAAGTAAAGTTTTCAGAGTCCTATTTAAACGTTCGACCAACCCATTAGACATTGGGTGATAGATACTGCTGAGAGACCTTTTAATGTGTAGCATAGACATTACCTGTGACATAGTGTCTGATATAAGTTGAGTGCCATGGTCTGACAATATTTCTCCGGGAAAACCAAGCGAGAAAATATCAGCCAAAGAGCGTCTGCGATATCAGCAGTTGAGATGCTCTTGAGAGGTATTGCCTCTGGCCAACGTGTGCACATATCGACACATGTAAGGATAAATTGATGTCCTCTAGCCGACTTAATTCTAAAAGGACCGATAATATCTATTGCCATTTTTTGAAAAGGGCGAATAGGAATGTCAGCAGCCTGGATAGGCGCAGCATGTCGTGGTCCTTTAGATTTGACCTCCTGACATACTTTGCAAGCGCGACAGTACATTCGTATGTCCTTGCTCACAAATGGCCAAAAGAAAGCCGCAAGAACTCTTGACTTTGTACGGGAAAAACCCATATGTCCAGCACATTGCGAGTCATGAGCATGTTGCAATATTTGCAATCTCATGCTCTTAGGCACAAGAATTTGTGAATGAGTGGACGTAGTCGAGTCTTGTACCATACGTACAAGTACGCCGTTCTTCATAGAAATCCAAGATTTCCTATTAGTGTTCTGATTAGGATCACCTTTTTTTGCTAGAATGAAGAATTTTTGTAAAGAAGGATCTTCTTCTTGCAATTTGATAAATGAGTCACGTGTAATAGTCAAGTGACTATCTTGGTCATTTACTTCATCATTATTAGTTAATGAAGTTTGAGGTGGATCCAGAGCATGTGCTCTTGTGACCACCGCATTGGTAGCTTCAATGTTTTGCTCTTCCCAAACAGCAATCTGCTGTGGGGTACATTCCCTAACTCCGTGAATACGACCAATAATAAGGTCCGCAATAGGGTTTGGAAGTAGACACGCGTGGACCTCTCCCGTGAAGAAAGGAGTAGCAATGTGTATTATAGCAGTAGGATACTTTTCTAACGTGCCACCAAATGTGACACATTTGATGACTTTTCCTGTAGCACAGGATGGATCTACAAGAGATTGCCTAACGCCGACAGTAGTACATCCAGAATCAAACAACACTGAGACTGGATTACTATTTACTAGCCCCTTATGTAATACAAGAGAACCTCTCCCATCATGAGCAACATTAGCAGGAAGAGCGGGCAAAGGATGACCACAGCTTAAAGTACTAACGGTTTTCGGATCAAATAAAGTACTGCATTGGATACATTTATTTGCCCTACCAAAATCAAAAGATGAGCATCCGATAGCATTATGGTCTTTATCATTTATTAACCTGTTTATCTGCTCCCTGAGATTCTTGTTGAACAGAGTTTGTCTGTTGATATCTTTTTCTCTTATGTTGCGATCTACCGCGACCATTATTGCCTCTGCAATTATCATTAAAGTCCCTACTGTAATTTTTATCCTGGTTTGAGTTCCAGTTTCCATAACTGTCATTACTATCTCTATGTTGTTGAGAACCTCTATTATCTTGGTATTGAGGTCTCTGCATAAAATATTTTCCTCTATACCGATTACCTTTGTGAAAATTTCTAAAGTTAACCGGAGTAGAATAACGTGTAGTATTAGGTTGTCTCCAGTTCTGGGAAGAAGAATCACCCTGGAATTGATCACTATGGTTCTGGGCATAATTACGATTACTCTTTTTATTGAAATTTTTCTGGCTACCCTGAAATTTACGCATAAAATTTGGGCCATAAGGTGCTGCCGAAGCAACTGGCAGACCTTCTTTCACCTTAGAGTTACTAATGGTTATGTGCGGATGCGCAGTAACATACTGGCTACAGTATTCTTCCATTTCTTTTATGTTTTTAGGCTTACGCTCATGAAGAAAAGATAGAAAAGCTTCATTAACAGAAGACATAACCTTATCTCTAAGTAGTAAATCCATAAGAGCTTCAAATGTATTTTCTGTCTTAGACAACTCAACCCATCGTAAAAAAGTAAGACGGATGCCTGAGATGAATTCAGAGAATTCAACTCCAGTTTCTGGTAACATGGTTTTAAATTTAAGACGATATCCGTCCTCGTTAAGTTGGTACTTCTTTAACAATGCCGCCCTGACAACCTCTTCGTTGATCTTGTCAGGCACATCTACCATACTCAACAAAGTCAAAGCATCACCTCTAAGTATCTTGGACAGATGATACACATATAATGTTTTATCTATATTATGTACATTACATGCACTTTCAAATCTATCTAGATAAAATGTTATATCATCGATTGAGGGATTAAATGCTGGTAGATTAAGCTTGAAATCCTTAGCATTAGTCTTATTTGACACCTTATTTGCATCATTAGCATTACCAGTGTTAAATAACTTTAACTTCTCTAACTCTAAAGCTAAGATTTTTTCATCATGTTCCATTTTTGCTTTTCTCTCATCAGCCTCTCTTTGTAACCTTCTTTCTTCAGCCTCAGCCTGTAACTTTCTTTCTTCAGCCTGGGCCTGTAACTTTTTTCCTTCAGCCTCTATTTCAAGTCTCTTATTTTCAGCTTCTTTTTCAAGTCTCTTATTTTCAGCTTCAGCCTGGGCCTGTAACTTTTTTTCTTCAGCTTCTTTTTCAAGTCTCTTATTTTCAGCTTTAGCCTGAAGCCTCTTCTCCTGAGATTCTGCTTCTCTTTTTTGTTTTTCCATTTCCATTTGAAATCTTTTTTCCTCCACCTGCATCTGCAGTTTCTTTTGTTCTATTTCAGCCTCTATTCTCTTTTGTTCAGTTTGTTCTTTCATTTTCTTTTCTTCCGACTTCAATGCCTTGGCATATTGAACAGTCGCAAATTCTTCTAATTTATCACCTGTCTTCCCAAGGGCTTTACCCTGCTCAATAAAGTACTCAAATGTAGACATGATGTCCAAAATGTGAGTACAGAACCTGAAATAATTAATTATCTTATTTCAATGTTAAATAGCAACAAGACTTAATAAAGTGCTTGTATAATCTCTATGTTGAACCCAATCTCTGTGGGAAACAGGAGTTGACACCAACTTGTATTATCAAATGTATAATAATATCACAAGTCACCTCTTAATTAACAGTGCACTACCCAAATCAGTGCATAATCATCAGTTATTTATCATAACTGCACTACAATAGTGCATAAGCAAAAAACACCAGTTTGTTATGATAAGTGCACTATAGACCAATAGTGCATGAGCATATATCAACAATAGTGAAAGCTAACTATGCAAGAACTATGTAAACAATAACAAGACAATGTAAACAATAGCAAAGGTCACCAACAATGTAAACAATAACAAAGATCAAAGTCAATGTAAACAACAACAAAGATCCGAGTCAATGTAAACAATAACAAAGATCAGAGTCAATGTAAACAATAACAAAGATCAGAGTCAATGTAAACAATCAACAAAGATCAAACAATACGAAAACATTCGCATAAGTCAAATACACAAACAGCAAAACTAAAAAGAAATATGCGAAGATATGACTAACAAATGACGCTACAGTGTATACACAAAAATATACGTAAAGAACTGAATAATAGCAAAGGGGAGACCTACAAATACAAACAATCGAAATCGAAACTAAAAACACAAAGAAAGAGAGAGAAGAAAAAAGAAAAAAAATATATATATACAAGAAACAAAAATAAAGCACAACTCGTCACAACTAAACAGATATAGCAACGATTGTCGCTAGCAAATTTCACTGTAGGAAATTCGCACAGTCCCTAACGAAAACGCTAACAGTAGAACCTCTGTGACGTGGTATCTTCTACTGCAAGACTCCGCCCAACCGAGAAAACCCGCTGAAATATAAACATATAAATATACAAATAACAAATAACATATAACATATAAACATGTATCATGAAAACAATAGGAGAAAGTGTGAAAGTACAGAAGGCTCAGTTAGAACATAAGGGCACAGTTCACAAACAAAACAGGCCACTTAACTTCTATAAATCCAGCGTCAGCACGGTGCAGAACAGGATGTAATCAGCATTCTGAGGATAATGATCCAACGTTGATTAACTTCTGCTCCCATAAACAGCCATGACGAAGGAAATGAGCTTCTAATACTGCAACAGTTGTTACGGCACTTGACCTTCTGAATCTTCTAAATTGATTTAACCGGCACTTGACCTTCTGAACCCGCAACAGTACCCCTGAGACCGGAACAGTTGTTACGGCACTTGTCCTTCTTTTCACCAGATCAGGAAATCCATTCGCTCGGTACTTGTCCTTCTAATTTTACATAAACTTCAATATTGCCGAGCAGCGCCGGGTAGTTTCAAAATCAGCAACTGTCAGAAAATCCGGATACTTTCAATAAAATTTCTTGTAAGGTGGTAGTTGATGCTGTAGTTGTATCTAGTATGATGATGATGTCTGGGTTTGCTGACCCCCTTGATAGCTGGAATCAGAGTGAACCAACCTATGGCCACCAACAATGATATGGTGCGCCAAAATATCAGATGATAGAACCAGCTCTGGCCACCAAAAATGATAAGGGTGGATTTGTGCTGAAGTGGTAACTTGCCACCCTTATCGACACCTGGTGTTAAAGTGTAAGATGTAGGTGTCTTCTCTGATTTAGGATGTTGCTGTGTATGTGGTAGTGGAACAGTTCACAGGGTTATCACACAGGCAACATGACGTGTAGAGTCATAGAAAGGGTAACTTCGTTGTATAAGTTTCTTTCATTTATTGCACGCCACAAAAACAGTCATGATACTTATGACATCAACATGGTTAACGAGTTCAGCAAGATGATATGGCACATTGAAAAACAATTTCTGTAGTCAGCAATGATAGCTGTTGTATATATGCGTCATAAGACATCACAGTTCAATAGATTCAGAAATTCATCAATCATCGAGTGCTAGTTCGTGAAGCTGTATAAATAATAATAATTTCTATAACTTCTGCAACAGTGTCAGCTACAGATCTTCAATGTTCATAAACAATAATAAATGCTCCCATTCTGATGCTAGCAGATCAGTTGTATACAATAAGTCCGTTCACTGTCTGCACGTGAATAGCATACATGGGCTACAGGTCAGCTCGACCTTTATAATGTTCCTAAGTCTAACCATCTGACTTGGACGTGATCTCTGATATAACGAATCCTGGAACACAGACAACAGTCTTGTTGGTCTAGAGCGACCCATATATATTTAACTAGTTCAGGTATACAGATACCGGTGACTTAATCCTAGTCAAAGTACCTCTCCATTTTGCATCACACAGGCGAGCAAATAGGCGACAAAATGACGAACCTCTAGACGATAGCATAAAGTTCGATACAAGAGGAATTACCTTATTTCGGAAAATCAACCATGAACATATGCCTCCAGGCAGGCTGCATAATACTGGGAAATAGTCTAGTTAGCTAACTAACTCACTAAGACACTGTATTTCCCTCAGAGAATCACAAGACGCAGTTGCGTCTGCTCGCTTCTTAAACCATTTCTAAACTCCCCAACTGGGCGGAACACACAGAACGAACTCCCGGTTTTTGACATGCGCAGAACGACAATCTCTGAGTTGCCGTTCACAATAAGACGATTCGAAGAACATTCGAGATAAAAGTCTTACACAGTCGCGCCTTTTATGGTCATGAAAAGAAGCGTTAAGAAAGGTTTCAGACATCTACCATAGTTGACTGGTACTACCAAATAAGGAGATGTGGTCACGCTTCGTTCAAGAAATTATAGACCGAACGTGTCTCTATACAAGAGAAGGCAACTCCTAACAAATTGTAGTCTCGATAACTCGGATTATGTCCCTTTGACCATAGAAAACATAATACACACTTCAGTCAAAAAAAAAATGATCATACATATGAAAAAATGTTTATACAAACGAAAAATAATAATGATCCGTGCGTAACAGTAGCTATCCACGCTGCAAGGGCTAGGAACATTTTCAGGGCTTGATAGCTATCCACGCTGCAAGGGCTAGGAACATTTTCAGGGCTTGGTAGCTATCCACGCTGCAAGGGCTAGGAACATTTTCAGGGCTTGGTAGCTATCCACGCTGCAAGGGCTAGGAACATTTTCAGGGCTTGGTAGCTATCCACGCTGCAAGGGCTAGGAACATTTTCAGGGCTTGGTAGCTATCCACGCTGCAAGGGCTAGGAACATTTTCAGGGCTTGGTAGCTATGCACGCTGCAAGGGCTAGGAGCATTTTCACGGCTTGGTAGCTATCCATGCTGCAAGGGATAGAAGTCCTTTTCAGGGCTTGGTAGCTATCCACGCTGCAAGGGCTAGGAACATTTTCAGGGCTTGGTAGCTATCCACGCTGCAAGGGCTATGAACATTTTCAGGGCTTGGTAGCTATCCACGCTGCAAGGGCTAGGAACATTTTCAGGGCTTGGTAGCTATCCACGCTGCAAGGGCTAGGAACATTTTCAGGGCTTGGTAGATATCCACGCTGCAAGGGCTAGGAACATTGTCGGGGCTTGGTAACTATCCACGCTGCAAGGGCTAGGAACATTGTCGCGGCTTTGCTGTGATAACTGATACACGCTAGTCGTCATTTTCAGTGCTTAGTATTTGACATCACTGTACTAGAGTAACTGTTCACTTGTTTTTCAATGACAACTGCGCTCTGATTTAGCCGAAGTTGGAAAGCAACCTTCCTCGCCCCAAGAAGGCAAAATCCTCAAGGAAAAAAAAGCACGGTCCGTTGTCGTCGAATCTTCGTCGATGGACAAACTGCAATCCCCCGCATAAAATGAATGAATAAATGACCCAGCCAAAAAATGGGCAAAACAACACAACATAAATTGTGATTCAAGTGTAGCACTAAATATAAATCTATAAGTCAAACAACAAAACGTTGCACATAGCAATAGTAACGACTGTTTGTGGACCTGATAATTGAGGGGGGGGGGGGGGGGGAGATGGGAAGAGAGAAAATAATGAGATATTTTTTATTATTTCACCATCATTATTTCCATTTTTGCTCCTTATGGGGTGTTGAGAGCACATCATGGGGCAGGGCAATCCTGATAAAGTTATATTTAGATGGATTGTTGTGCACCATGATGTTCCTTGCCAAAACGCGAAACATTCGAATGAGTAGCTATGACAAAGGGGGGTATCTAGGGATGACGAAAAGGGGAGATTGTGTCCACGCCTTACAGCGTACAGACGTGTGACAATATGTGGCCAAGTCCACTTAACAAAGTGTAGCATAGTCTACTTATATATATATATATGTATATTTCATGAGTCTGGATTTAACTCTAAAGTAAGTTTATTATTTGCTGTGTAAATTTTGCCGAAATGGCCATGAATATAAAGAAAGATGACTTCTGGAGAGATTCGAAATGTTCCCAAGGTCAGAAGCACCTATGTGAACATATGTAAAATGTTACGAAGTGATGAAACTGTTTTATTAGGTCGACAATGACCATAACTAGAAGAGATTAGTGGACACAGAAAATTATGTATATATAAGAAATATACAGGAACAATGTATTTACAAGTATCGTCAAGGTTGTCGAAATAGTAACAGTGTGTAGAAAGGATATATATAAATATGAGAAATCGATTCGTACTACTAAGTACCTAATAGTAAATTCATTGGAGCATGTTTTGATTCATGACATATATATGTGTGTAATAAAAGAAAGTCGTTTGAAACAATATCGTTGAAGAATCTATACAAGATTTTAGATTCATCATTTGTATTCATTATATCAAGTTAAAAGTTCTACACAGTAATAGACACGAATACATATTCAAATACAACCGATTATATTGGAATGGCTAAGCCAGATTCAAATAGGAAAGTTGGAAAGAAACACTCAAATACGAACAGTAATTCAAATAGTAATATTTATTTATTGAGCCAATATTTGACCAAAACGAGAAAGTGAGAATAATCCTAGACATTAAAAGAGAAATATAAATCTGGTTCTTAACATATGAACCCGGCGGAAATTCTGGGAGCTTCTTGTCCGGTGCCATTCCTAATTGGTACTTTGAATACACAATATACGATAAAGGAGACTCGTTCGAAACATTCCACCATGTTATCAAGGAAAACAGTGTACGACTTCAAGGATAACGCTCGACCTTGACTATGGCTTCTATCAAATTTCAAGGTTTACAGTATTACAATATCGATGATTGATACTCATGAACATTTGTCAGCAAAGAAGGGAACAAGAACATATTCATTTTGAAAGTTATTAAACTTAGCCGTAACACGTCTAACCGGCAACTCAGAACTACGTGACGTCAGCGGCAGAAAGATTAACAGACATCATTGAAAGCATCTTCTAGGCCTACTTATCAAAATTTCACGTCTTCGCTTCATTCAAAACGACGATGAGGCATACTTTCAATATTACGAATCTCTAGGCCAGTGGTGGCCAAGCTAAGGTTGGCCGAGGGCCAGATTATGGTAAAGGGTAACACCAGAGGGCCAGACCTATAAAATCCTTAAAAAATAACGTTCTGAGATTTAGTTTTACATATATAATGAACCACGTACAGAAAGCAACGGCAAACTACTGTACTGCACATCTGCCAAGACATGTATACCAGTATTCGGACTGAAATTACTGTAAAAAAAAATATAATGAATCTGTTGTTTTGATTTGTTTTGTAATATGACATGTAATTATTTATTTCAAACATACATTTGTGTGTTATTTCATTGTGAAGAGTGTGGCTTATCAAAACTTTTCACCAGGGATTTGAAGTCTACTTCCATTTGTGACGTAGCAATTCTGAGAACATGGGATAATACAGAGTCAGTTAATCTGTTTCTGGTCTTGGATTTGATAAGCTTCATGGCAGAAAATGTTGTCTCACAAAGATATGTGCTACCAAATATAGAGCACACTTTTAGGGCCCATTTTCTCAGAAGTGGGTAACGTTCCTTTGGTAGTAATTTCCACAAATCAGCTCCAGCTGCTTATGTTGTGTTGATGAATGGGTCACATTGGAGTTCACATAACTGTAATTGTAGTTCTGCTGGCTGAGACTCCACTGTGCACTTGAATGGGTTGTTAAAAAGTTCCATTTGTGGACGAAACATCTTGAAATCGACAATCAAACTCAGAAACCAGCTGTTCAGTGTCATCTGTGTACCTCCTGAAGTTAACACTCTCTTTCTCAGACAGCTGTTTACAACAAGGAAAATGAAACAGGTCATTCTTTTGCAAAGATAAACTAAATAGGCTCAGTTTCTTTTTGAAGCCATCAACATAGCCCATCATTTGAACAATTGTTTGCCTTTTTCCTTGTAACTGCAAATTCAGTACATTCAAATGTTGTGTTATATCTGTGAGAAATGCCAAGTGCTGAATGAAATGAATATCTTTGAGTTTATTTTGAAGATCAATTGAACATGGTAAGTTGTCTCGCAGGAAGTCAAATATTTCATCCTTCAGTTCACAAAATCTTATTAAACATTTTCTTCGACTAAGCCATCTCACCTCAGCATGAAGCAGGAGATCACCGTAAACAGAATCCACTTCTTCTAAAAATGCAAGGAACTTCCTGTGAGTTAGAGAGATGTGTCCTCCTCTGATCAAATTCGTTATTTTCACTACAGTAGCCATATCGTCATTTAGGTTTATGGATTTTGCACAAAGGGCCTCTTAGTGAACTATGCAATGTAATGTAGGTAAGTCAATTTTATTTTGCTTCAAAAGTCCAACAAAACCAGTATTTTTCCCAACCATAGCCTTGCAACCATCGGTACACACAGCAGAGAATTTTTCAAACCAACCATATTCTTCTATGGCATTTTTAACTGCAGAATATATGTCATCCCCTTTACTTGTACCATGCAAAGAGCAAACTTTCAGTAATTCTTCAGAAACAGTAAAGTCTTCCTGGATCACTTTAACAAAAATAGGAAGCTGGCTAGTGTCTGTGATGTTTGTACTTTCATCACTCGCCAGTGAAAAGTATGGACAATTTTCAATTAAAGATTTCAAGTTCTGGGACAAATGCAAACTAATATCTTCTGTTCTCCTAGCTACGGTTTGTTTTGAAAGAGGTACATTTTGAAATTCTTTTACTACTTTTTCTTCATTGAACGCTTCTGCCATTTGAACTGCACACTTTTTCACAAACTCTCCATCAGTAAACGGCTTTTTTTGCTTTTGCAAGCTCATAACTAATCACATAAGACGCCATGAGCGATGATTCATGAATCTTATTTACATGACTAAATATACTCTTTTGCTGATTCAGTTTTTTCTTCAGTTGTTCAATCACAAGCTTTCTCGACTCGCTGCTATGCTCGTCGTTGTTTTTCTGATGATTTATGATGTAGTGACGTTTCAAGTTATATTCCTTCACTACGGCTAACACTTGGGCGCAAACTAAGCACAGAGGTTTATTATCCTTATTGAGAATGAACAAATAATCGAACTCCCATTCTGGTTTAAATGCGCGATTTTCACTGTCCACTTTTCTATATTTAGAAAACATTTTTACAAATGCAAACTCTTATACATGAAAACGTGCACAACAGCTACAAGCCCAAAAGTGTCACTGGCTGATTTATACTTAACACACTTCACAAGACCAACTGTGCACCTCAACTCCTTCCTATAGAAATGTACCTACCATCCACCCCCACTCCCACGATCACTTTCCCATACCGATGCTAAAGACAAAGCAACATCATTGGATCTCAGAGACTTCCGACCACAGAAAAGATCTGTCATTGCTTTCAGTTTCTCATTATCAAAGTAGGTACCGACACTGTCTTCGCCTGTCCACGTGCACGATCAGAGATTTGACGTTATCATTCATAACACAATTCCACCCGACATCCCTTTTATAACAGTTAACGAAGTTTATAACTATATTACTGGCCTTAAAGATAATAACTCATCGGGACTTGATGGAATCAGTAATCGAATACTGATTCACTGACACACATATATAACACAGCCCTACAAAAGAAAAAAAATTCTTTGGTGCCAAACATTTTACTCTTGATTGTACATAAATGAGGCCTGCTCAATCCAAATATCACATTTACTTGTCTGTAGCAGCTCTAGTTTTTGAGATACAGACATTTTTGTATTTCATTAATACAGGGTGACCCAAAAAAAAAAAAAACGGGCCGCGCGCGCGGGCCCGTTTTTTTCTAGGTGACCAGGACAAGTCTTGGGCTCCTCATATTGTTTGCATAACATGTGTTGAACACCTGCGACAGTGGACTGGTGGGAAAAGAAAATGTTTAAAATTTGGAATTCCAATGGTTTGGAGAGAGCCCAAGAACCACTATGATGACTGTTATTTCTATGTTGTGAATATTAAGGGAATTAATGGAAAAAATCACAAAAAGTGGAAATATCCAGATTAAGATTCTGCTAGGCGACCTGTTCCACACGGAGATGACATACCAATTCCAACTTTCAGTCAGATTTCGGATTCCCTGCTAGAAGATGAGACAGCAGTGGCATGTGGAACGACAAGTGACAGTGATAATGATTTCGAAGATGATTTTTCAGATGCTCAACGCTTCGACTAGCTTGAACTAAATGATCCAATCCGAGATCTATATCTCTCCAAGGAATCTTCAGAACTTTTGGCTTCAAGATTGAAAGAAAAAAAATTACTGACTGCTGAAACAAAGGTTACATTTTATCGCGGCAGAGAGCAAGGTTTTATTCCATTCTTTTGTAAAGAAAACAACCTTGTGTTTTGTACTAATGTAGGAGATCTTGTTAACAAAATGGGTGTAAGTTATACACCAGATGAGTGGCGACTTTTCATTGACAGCTCTAAAAGAAGTTTGAAGGGTGTTCTCTTACACAATGGTAACAAATATGGCTCAATTCCAATTGCTCATTCTACTACAATGAAGGAGGAGTATGCTACAATAAGCACAGTTCTGGAAAAATTGAAGTATTTAGAACATAACTGGATGGTTTGTGTAGATCTAAAAATGATGAACTTCTTGCTTGGCCAGCAAATGGGATTCACCAAATATCCATGCTTTATATGTTTGTGGGATAGCAGGGCAAAAGATATGCACTGGACAAAGAAACAGTGGCCGTTGAGGGATGAATTTAAAGTTGGAGAAAAAAATATTGTCAATAAGCCTCTCATTGATCGAAAAAGAGTTCTACTGCCACTATTACATATAAAGCTTGGCTTGATGAAGCAATTTGTTAAGGCACTGTAAAGATCTGTGTATAAAGTCATCTGTGTAAATTGGGGTGTATGGTGTTACTGAGATCTCTTTCTTCTGTAAAGCTCCACTATCAATCACTGTAGCATGTTGTTTGTGGTGCCACTACTGTATATGTCCATTGTAGTGTACAGAGTTGTTGAGATCAGGCATGCTGCAGTCTACCCAGCTGTAAATGGGTAACTCACCCTAGTCCTGAGTTAGGGAAGGCAAAGGCAGCTGTAAACAGTAGTTTCCCTCTAAGGCTCCAGGGGAAGCAGGCCCCTAAACTTGGTCAATTCAACCGACGCAGGATGGTGTATATATGGAGTAGAAGTGTAGAGTGTGATTAACGCGAATGGTGTACTATTCGTGTTCTGACTAATCTAAGCACTCATTCACTTGTGTCTACAAGGCACCAATGCAGACTGCTGGAATCTTTGTTTACACAGTTTATTTAGACGCACACACTGGGACATAACGAGTAAATCATGGGTATGTTGACACATCAATTTGCAGGCATACATAGTAGATCCCATGTCATGACACATTCATAAATAATAGGTAGTACATCAATAGTTTCCAATGTCATGATACATAATGGCCGCATCCCCTATCTGACTAAGCGCGTCAGTGAAGGCGGATCGGTAAGTAACTAAAGTTGCTTTATGTTCACAGTTTATATCATATTATGAAACCTTGGAAGGGGTTTCTATCAAAATTGAGATCTCCTTGCCACTGTCCGAATAGTAAGATACATGCCCCGTTCTTTGGACAGTGATTCAAAAATACGATGACAGGAATGTAACATGGCCGCCTTCCTGAGTTGTCGCTCACTCGCTCACAGGAAGGTATATATATAAGCCAAAGTTAATTCGAAATACATATGAATGATTTCCTAAAGTTTCTCCATACAGTTCTACAGTAATCCAGTTACTTCACGTAGACATAATTGTTGTATGGAAGCCCGTCATCTTTTTCGATACAACCATGACCCTAGCGTTGCGAAGCACAAAATTCCAGCTAGGTCTAACCGACATGAGATCATCAAAAATAGGGTCTGGAATTACCTGGAGTCCGAATCATACATGGTACCGTACATTAGGAGAGTCTCTAACACAAACTCTAGTAGAGACACAATCTCCTACAGAAGAAAAACCACTTCGTAAATCATTTTTACTGAAGAATATATCAGCCCTGGAAAATGCGTAACCGCCATTGTAAACGGTACCTCGGAACTCATCACGACTTGTCAAGACAACTCATACTTCCGCTAGAGCGGCATAACAAGAATATAGTCCTGCCTACCCATCAAAAATATACAATATAGGACTGAATCTACTTGTACTAATAATATGTAATACATATGAATTCAGGCCATAAACATAATAAGCAAATTAATATATTTTCTGGCCCTAACAAATAAGTACGGACATGGGTGTCATATCCATGCGCCGAATCAATATCAAGAACGATTACTCCTATGATCAAAAGAGTAAATCAATCATGAGTTATCTAGCTTTACTATAGACAGCATTTTCATACACAATGAATGTCTATATCTTTTCCATATTAAAAGCCATATCGATTTTTGTAATATGTGCGTCAAAATATGCACGCAACAGATTACCACACCCCTCGGGAAAAAAAATGGTACTTTTTTTTTTTTTTTGCAATATATCTCGGAGCAACATACAATAGGCTCACAACGCACCAATAACAATGCGCAGATGATAAGCATAAGTTTTATGACCCTAGAGAAAGTACTTCTCTAAGTATAAATATTTCCAGAGAGGTGTCACCAACGCATACTACAATATTAGCAATGACACAATTTCTACATTAGTTTATACATAAATTTCATCTAAGATATCTTAACATCATGATCATCAAAGACGAAAAAACATTGAAAGATCAGCGGTGAATAAATATCAATGAACCGCTAAGTAGTGTTATACTCAATATATGATATTACCTATGTGTACACATTTCAACATAGGAACAACTGTATCAAAGTTAGGTATATAATTTAACAGTTATGAATCATGTGGGCATCTAGACAAAATATCTGCCATCACATTTTCTGACCCACGGATAGCTGGCACCGAAAAATGAAATGGCTGCAGAGCAATTGCGTAACGCGTTGATCTCGCGCTCTTCAGATTTTTACTCTGAATAGCCGTAAGAGCTTTCTGGTCAGTTTCCACGATGAAATGCGCGCCAAGAAGAAATCTTTGCAGTTTAAGGATTGACCAAACCATAGCCAATAATTCACGGTCTAGGACCGAGTAGTTCTTCTCTGCGGCAAATCTCCTTTCCTCCACTTGCATCAGCAATTTCTTTAGATTAGCAGCAGCATCAGCTTCTTTTTCTAATCTTTTTTCTTCAGCCAGAGCTTTTCTCTCTTCAGCAGCAGCTTTTCTCTCTTCAGCAGCAGCAGCAGCTTTTCTCTCTTCAGCAGCAGCAGCAGCTTCTAATTTTTTTTCTTCTATTTGAAGTTTTCTCTCCTCAGCCGCAGCTTTTCTTTCCTCAGCTTGCATCTGCAATCTGAAATTCTCAGCATCTATCTTCTTTTGTTCAACTTCTGCTTTCAGTACTTCTGACTTTAATGCAATAGCAAATTGAGCAGTTGCCCATTCTTCTAACTCTTTTCCAGTCTTATCAAGAGATTTTCCTTGTGCAATAAAGTAATCTAATGTAGACATCTTGTCTTCTTAAATCAGAAAAAGTAAATAAATTACCTGAAAAAGTAACCATAAACTAATACTGTGGGAGACAAGCCTTACAAAGGTCTTGTATACTTTAATGTAATCAATGATCACTTGAGTACCTGTGGAAAATAATATTTCCTATACCAATCACTTTGGGAGACAAGCCTTATAAAGGTCTTGTACACTTTGTTTTATAACAATAGTAATCATAAAGTACTGATCTGTACTATAATATAAGTGTATTCAACTATACCTCCTATGTCATATGTCAACTAAAGACATTACAAAGGACAAACAAGAAAAGACAATCTGAAAACATTTGCAGAGATCAAATTAAATTAAATAGGAGAAATGAAAAAAATGATCACAGAATCTGTGATGATAACTGCAATAAGATAACAAGACAAATAACGCCACAGTGTATAAACATAAGGGTGTAAAGAACTGAAATGAAAGGAAAGATGAGACCTACAATTATACAAACAAATCAAACAAAATAAAGAACAGAAAAATGTTACAAATACAAATATGAAACAGTCGTCACAGCTAACCAAATATTTGCAAACTATGTTGCATGCAAATTTCAATTAAGAAATTGCTCCCTATAGAACGCCAGAACAAGACTAATATCACTTGGTATTTCCTGTTCTAGTCACCTCCCATCCAGGCCCGCAAACACATAACAATCACACATATAAACAAATAATATATAAACATAAATACATATAAATCATCAATGTGTGTATCATATAATGAAATGTGTTGCAGTTGTAATGTATTGTACTGTATGCTCAGTTTTAACAAATTAGACTACCACTTTATTGAGTAATAGATTTGCTTTCTAATTGTTACACTGTTCAATTTTTTTGAGCACATAAGAAGATCCAACGATGAAATTTGCACTTTAAGTTCAACATTGCTCTTCTATTTCAGCAGGATAAACAATCACTAGTTTAGAATCCTGACTGTACTGTGCCAAATGTCAACAAGTGCTGACCCAGATATTGCTACACTTGTCAGAACAGGTCAAGCTGACATTGATTGTATAGCTGTCCTACTGGTGTTGATGTGGTCAAACAAATGTTCTTGCAACTGTAAAATGTGATTCTCAACACAACAAAACTGCGTAGGCTGGACCCAGGAATCTGGCTCACCACTGTAAAGTTCTGTGTATAAAGTCATCTGTGTAAATTGGGGTGTATGGTGTTACTGAGATCTCTTTCTTCTGTAAAGCTCCACTATCAATCACTGTAGCATGTTGTTTGTGGTGCCACTACTGTATATGTCCATTGTAGTGTACAGAGTTGTTGAGATCAGGCATGCTGCAGTCTACCCAGCTGTAAATGGGTAACTCACCCTAGTCCTGAGTTAGGGAAGGCAAAGGCAGCTGTAAACAGTAGTTTCCCTCTAAGGCTCCAGGGGAAGCAGGCCCCTAAACTTGGTCAATTCATCCGACGCAGGATGGTGTATATATGGAGTAGAAGTGTAGAGTGTGATTAACGTGAATGGTGTACTATTCGTGTTCTGACCAATCTAAGCACTCATTCACTTGTGTCTACAAGGCACCAATGCAGACTGCTGGAATCTTTGTTTACACAGTTTATTTAGACGCACACACTGGGACATAACGAGTAAATCATGGGTATGTTGACACATCAATTTGCAGGCATACATAGTAGATCCCATGTCATGACACATTCATAAATAATAGGTAGTACATCAATAGTTTCCAATGTCATGATACATAATGGCCGCATCCCCTATCTGACTAAGCGCGTCAGTGAAGGCGGATCGGTAAGTAACTAAAGTTGCTTTATGTTCACAGTTTATATCATATTATGAAACCTTGGAAGGGGTTTCTATCAAAATTGAGATCTCCTTGCCACTGTCCGAATAGTAAGATACATGCCCCGTTCTTTGGACAGTGATTCAAAAATACGATGACAGGAATGTAACATGGCCGCCTTCCTGAGTTGTCGCTCACTCGCTCACAGGAAGGTATATATATAAGCCAAAGTTAATTCGAAATACATATGAATGATTTCCTAAAGTTTCTCCATACAGTTCTACAGTAATCCAGTTACTTCACGTAGACATAATTGTTGTATGGAAGCCCGTCATTTTTGTCGATACAACCATGACCCTAGCGTTGCGAAGCACAAAATTCCAGCTAGGTCTAACCGACATGAGATCATCAAAAATAGGGTCTGGAATTACCTGGAGTCCGAATCATACATGGTACCGTACATTAGGAGAGTCTCAAACACAAACTCTAGTAGAGACACAATCTCCTACAGAAGAAAAACCACTTCGTAAATCATTTTTACTGAAGAATATACCAGCCCTGGAAAATGCGTAACCGCCATTGTAAACGGTACCTCGGAACTCATCACGACTTGTCAAGACAACTCATACTTCCGCTAGAGCGGCATTACAAGAATATAGTCCTGCCTACCCATCAAAAATATACAATATAGGACTGAATCTACTTGTACTAATAACATGTAATACATATGAATTCAGGCCATAAACATAATAAGCAAATTAATATATTTTCTGGCCCTAACAAATAAGTACGGACATGGGTGTCATATCCATGCGCCGAATCAATATCAAGAACGATTACTCCTATGATCAAAAGTGTAAATCAATCATGAGTTATCTAGCTTTACTATAGACAGCATTTTCATACACAAATGAATGAATGTCTATATCTTTTCCATATTAAATAGCCATATCGATTTTTGTAATATGTGCGTCAAAATATGCACGCAACAGGCACTGAACAAAGATGGTACCTGTTTTAATTACTTATGCAGAAAGTTTCCAGAATTGAGCATAGACAAACTTAAAGCTGGAATTTTTGATGGACCTCAAATTAGAAAGTTAATAAACGATCCAAATTTTATTGATTCCATGAACAAAACAGAGTCCACAGCCTGGTCATCATTTGTTTTAGTTGTGCAAAACTTTCTGGGTAACTTTAAAGCAGACAATTATTCTGAATTAGTTGGAAACATGCTGTCGAGTTTTTGTGAACTTGGATGCAACATGAGCATAAAATTGCACTACCTCCATAACCATTTACATTTATTTCCGGAGAATCTTGGCGACTTTAGTGAGGAGCAAGGTGAAAGATTTCACCAAGATATAAAAACAATGGAAGAGAGATACCAGGGACTTTGCGATGCCCACATAATGGCAAATTACTGTTGGACCCTTAAGCGTGATTGTCCGGGCATATCACATTCCAGGAAGTCCTCGAAAAGATCCTTTTTGCGTGTTGACTAAACAAGTGCTAGTGATAATGTTTTATTCCATTTTTGGTAATATATGCACAGTAATTACATATAATAGGAATGCAGACTGAAGTCAAAATGCCACTGATAGCACCTAACTCTAGGATTGTACATAACAATTGCCCTACTAATATGGTCATTCTTAGTTATCTCAAAAACTAGAGCTGATAGAAAAAATCTGATTACATTCTTGGAATCAGCAACCCAAAATTACCCAAGAACAGCTATAAAATTTAAGGCACCAAAATGTGTGTACACCATTGTAATCAATGTATCGCAAGGAGTTACTTTTCATCTGCTTTTAAAAGCGCTAAAGTATACTGTTCAAAAAAAGAAACGCATAGCTATCCGAGGGCGCGTTTTTATGAGTTTGTAAGTAAAATTTGGCGCTAGGGTATATAAAAACCAGCCTCAAATGTTCTTTACAGTGTCAAATGCACGTGTTGACCTGAATTGCGTTCGTTTTTGTAATCGTTACAACGCAGTGGTCAATAGTGTTTTTGACGCAATTTTTGACCTCAGCTCATGTTGCGCGCACGTGAAAGCAACAAAATTTGGGGTGAACACTATTCACTGACTACGCAACTGAAACCCTATAAAAGGATAACGCTACACAAAAAAAAAATCAGTTCATTTTCAAGCAGACATTTATGGCGTCTCTATCGATAAATTTAAGGAACATTGCTATTGGCCGACTTCCTGCAGGCGAAAGTCAAAGTCAGGTTGCCAGGCATCTAAACGTGCATCAGAGTACCATCAGTCGACTTTGGCACCGGTTCCAAGCCACTGGCTCAGTTGAAGACCGGCATCGCAGTGGACGACCCAGAGTGACAACAGCAGCGGAGGATCGCTTTATTCGGCTTCGTCACCTCAGAGACAGGTTTACAACAATATATGCAAACTAATATCTTATGTTCTCCTAGCTACGGTTTGTTTTGAAAGAGGTACATTTTAAAATTCTTTTACTACTTTTTCTTCATTGAACGCTTCTGCCATTTGAACTGCACACTTTTTCACAAACTCTCCATCAGTAAACGGCTTTTTTGCTTTTGCAAGCTCATAACTAATCACATAGGACGCCAATCAGGGATCAAACAATTGGCTGGATGACCTATTATCGAGAATGACTGATGTCTGTACATGACTGCTTATAGAACTTTTATTACGTATATCCAGGTGAACATATACGATTTCCAGTGAAACGTTATTATCGAATATACTTCTATTAACAGTATTTCCAAGGGACTCGCCATCATATGGACTATCAAGATATTATTCGGGTCGAATAACATTGTTTATCTTATACGCACCAACCCAGATGGTTTGAACTATCTTGACACTTTTATTTTAAAGATATTGTGTAATCTTATGTAGAGTTCAATAATTTTCAGTTTACCTAGCGTTCACCCGAGGCAAACGCTCGCGGGACGAGGGGGTAATGTTGAGAGCACATCATGGGGCAGGGCAATCCTGATGAAGTTATATTTAGATGGATTGTTGTGCACCATGATGTTCCTCGCCAAAACGCGAAAAATTCGAATGAGTAGCTATGACAAAGGGGGGTATCTAGGGATGACGAACAGGGGAGATTGTATCCACGCCTTACAGCGTACAGACGTGTGAGAATATGTGGCCAAGTCCACTTAACAAAGTGTAGCATAGTCTACTTATATATATATGTATATTTCATGAGTCTGGATTTAACTCTAAAGTAAGTTTATTATTTGCTGTGTAAATTTTGCCAAAATGGACATGAATATAAAGAGAAATGACTTCTCGAGAAATTCGAAATGTTCCCAAGGTCAGAAGCACCTATGTGAACATATGTAAAATGTTACGAAGTGATGAAACTGTTTTATTAGGTCGACAATGTTATAACTAGAAGAGATTAGTGGACACAGAAAATTATGTATATATAAGAAATATACAGGAACAATGTATTTACAAGTATCGTCAAGGTTGTCAAAATAGTAACAGTGTGTAGAAAGGATATATATAAATATGAGAAATCGATTCGTATAGTCCGTTCGGAAATTCGTGCCCACAGAAAGTGTCAATTTTCTCCAAAACTGTTTGTTGTATGGACATGAATTTTTGCATGCAGTCTTAGATTTTCCATGCAGTTATTAATATATTTTTTGCCCTTACAAAACTCATGTCATGTTCGAATTTTCTTCTTTACGTTATATAAAAAACTCTTACTGTTGTCTGGGTTAATTTTTAGTAGTTTTACAGGAAAAGTTACAAGATCCGTTCAAAAATATTTTTTTTGGTTTGAATTAGTTACTCGCGACTGTGTACAATAGGTGCGCACTCGTGCGGACATGTAGTCACTACACTAATTCAAACAAAAAAAAAATATTTTTGAACGGATCTTGTACCGTAACTTTTCTGTAAAACTAAGAAAAGTTAACCCAGACAACGGTAAGAGTTTTTTTATATAACGTAAAGAAGAAAATTCGAACATGACACGAGTTTTGTAAGGGCAAAAAATATATTAATAACTGCATGGAAAATCTAAGACTGCATGCAAAAATTCATGTCCATATAACAAACAGTTTTGGAGAAAATTGACACTTTCTGTGGGCACGAATTTCCGAACGGACTATACTACTAAGTACCTAATAGTAAATTCATTGGAGCATGTTTTGATTCGTGACATATTTATGTGTGTGTAATAAAAGAAAGTCGTTTGAAACAATATCGTTGAAGAATCTATACAAGATTTTAGATTCGTCATTTGTATTCATTATATCAAGTTAAAAGTTCTACACAGTAATAGACACGAATACATATTCAAATACAACCGATTATATTGGAATGGCTAAGCCAGATTTAAATTGGAAAGTTGGAAAGAAACACTCAAATACGAACAGTAATTCAAAAGGTAATATTTATTTATTGAGCCAATATTTGACCACAACGAGAAAGTGAGAATAATCCTAGACATTAAAAGAGAAAGATAAATCTGGTTCTTAACATGGGGCATGGAACCACCACTGTAGATGGTCTGATTGTAACGTAGCTTGCCACAAAACATTGATGATCTCTAACAGCAGTAGTTTCTGTAGCTATTTGTTTGACATGATGATGTTGCCAGCGTCATCCACAGACTCAAACTAACTTCCTTTTATGACATGACTAAGGGAGCTGTAGTTATATTCTCTCTTAACACTGTACCCTACCAGGCCATGTCGTGGATGGCAACTAAAGAGGGTTGGGTATAGGACGCGCTAACAGACCCTGTAGAAACATAAAGCCACACAAGCACTACAGCAAATATGAAGAAGTCTTCCAACGATAGAAACGGAGAGCAGACGACATGCAGTGTACGTCTTAATGACCAGTGGCCACCACACTAGATGAAATGTAGTGGATGCGTTCTTTATCAATGAACTTGCTGATGTATAGACGAGCATATCTCGCTACAGATATCAGTTCTGTTTGTTTACTGTTAGTTTGTCGTTTACTGTTAGTTCTGTTTGTTTACTGTTAGTTCTGTTTGTTTACTGTTAGTTCTGTTAGTTTACTGTTAGTTTGTCGTTTACTCTTAGTTCTGTTTGTTTATTGTTAGTTTGTCGTTTACTGTTAGTTCTGTTTGTTTATTGTTAGTTTGTCGTTTACTGTTAGTTCTGTTTGTTTACTGTCAGTTCTGTTTGTTCACTGTCAGTTCTGTAGTTGTTGTTTTCCCTGTGATTCTGTTAATTATTTTCTCTCTCCGCCGTCCTCTTCTTCTATTCCCATCTATTTTCCACTTAATGCAATATTTTTTTTTCCAACGGTGGTCGACTGTCCACTTCTAACCTTTCTTATTACACGTCTGTTGGTCATTACCTGTTCGTTTGTTTAATATTTTGTTGCCTGTCCTAATATTCTTCTTAGGAACCACATCTCTTTTTTTTTCCTTAACCAGCGGCACTTGGGCTTTCAGCCCTTCGGCCAAATGACAAGTCATTGCGAGGCTGGGGAGACTGTGGACTTTCCTTCCAACCCGGTCAGGAGCTTCGCTCCTTCCCATCCACAGAGGGTTTATCTCAGGAGCCGTTCAGGTTATTCAGTCAAAATCCCAATAACATGAATTTTTTTTTTTTTTCTGTTTTAAGTGCATTTGGTAACAATAATAAAATTGGTCTCTAACACTGTGTTTTTTTTTTCCTTTTACTTGTTCTGGCTTCCATCAGTTGTATACAAGCAGACGAGTTGTATTGATAGGTCAACAGTGCACATGCGCAGTGAGATTCCCGGATGAGCTAAAATGAAAATATATACATATAGGGATTTCGGAAATAATAGAGAAATATATTGGTGCTGACATTTTGGTTATCAATGAGAACATGTAAAACTTGCGTTGTTCACTGTTAGAGAAGTGGCCGCTTGATAGCGAAAGTGGATGCGCGTCCAGTCTTTCTTGACATGCATGGAGGCATATCAGGAGTCATCCTTATATGACCACCAGCTAAGCACAATGCTACAATATGCGTATGTGGAAGTGAACCTCTGTCTGTAAGGCTAATTACATCCTCATTGACTCTTGAAATCATCCACACACTTCCAGGGATTCCCCCTGTAGTGAAACTTGTTGAGAATCCAGCATTGCACACTAACCTTGGAGAAGTCACTTGAGCCCCAAACGTAATTCTTTGGCTTTGACTTGGTTGACTGCATGCAGAAGGATCTCACTATGGACCTAGTGATAGACAGGGGAAGCTGAAAAGTGGGTCTGTGCAGGACGTGACAGTTCCTTGGGAGAGCCCAGAACCGGAGCATAGTATTTTAGCTCTGCATATTTGGAGAGCCCCCTTGGATGTCGAGGAATACACAGTATGTCACGCACTCCTTACTCATAGCTTGCCCAGATGTGATGATCCTTTAAATGCAAGCCAAGCTAGAGAAACTGGAGCTCATGACTTCAACTCTTTAAACACGGTTTAGAATGGCAGAAAAGCCACATGAAAAGCCTAGATCTAGGGTCTAGAGTGTAGATAATACCAAAGCGTCTTGAACTTGGTATTGACTGCTAAAGAGCGAGAAGCTGAGCAGCTATAGTTACACAACAACAACATCTTTGTTGACACTCGCACGGGAGTAATAGCGTATTGTTTTCCTCATACTGTATTACTGTTGTATTGACTTTTTAGACTATTTATATATTTACATAATTTAGTGATCAGCGCTGCGATATATTGTGACAACATGCAAGATTGAAGGAAAACGACAACGACAAAGACAGAACATGCTAGACATTTGTAAAAACAAACTTTAAAACATTGTGCGAAATTTAAACTTGGGCCACTATTTAGTAGCGCTCATGATTCTTAGTGTTGTAGTTAAAAGAAAGAAAAACCGCTTTTGTATAACTAAAGAACCGTGCAGCCATTGATACCACTAGTGTGAACAGATCATAATAAAGTGTGAACTAGGGAACTTGAGGCGCGAGTCAACTCATTGATCATTTTACGACTATGAGACGATCAAGTTAATACCTATCCTATCGCCGTTCATCAATATCCCGGTTACGGTGGTCGCCATGTTGTTTAAAGGCAAACGTCTCCCCGGTAACGGCGGTTGCCCGGTAACAGTACTTGGTAAAGCGATATTGGGCATTCGCACATACAGATTAACACTGGCCGTGAATGTATAATTACTGATGTCGTTACTGTGACTATTGAAATTATATTTTTACGTTGTACTCACGTGTATCTTTATCATTTACGATTAGCAATATCTTCTATGTTTGTACTTCTCATGTTCAGTGTAAACTAGTCAAGGACTTTACGTTATGTGCTGATATTAATAGAACCAACATCATTAAATTAATTTCTGACCTGATTTACCAGAGCGATAACAGCGATCATCGTTAGTTATTGATATATTTTTAATGAATTATCATTAGCTTCCACTTTCTTCTCTCTACTTTTTTGGTACTTTTATCGATGAAGAGTACCTTGTGGTCGTAACGTAGGTATTTTTTATTTATTTATTAAAAATTTTTGGGTCCTTTATCCAGTGGCGTACCTACTGCCCGAGTAGGCTGGTCATGTGCTGAGGGCCCAGCACTGAATTGGCACAGAAAAGTAGTGGTCTGAAAGGATACTGCCAATTATATATATTGTTATATCCTCCGTTGTTTCTGAGTTAACGGCGTAGCAAGTTGGAGACAAACGCGAAATAGATTTTTTTTAAAAAGACAGGAATAAATCTTGCCTATAGCATGAGACAGGATGACCTAGCATAAATTTGTTGAATGCCTACATCCTTAGGGAGCCGAATAGTAATGATGATGAAAATAGTTACATTTGTATACACATATGCTATATAGATTATAGTTCTTGAGCCCATTGTATGAGCAGTACCCCACTTGTTTGCCCCCTTCCACTAGGTTACGCCACTGCCTTTATCCCAGTAAGACTGACACTACCTTTTTCTCATTCTCCTTAAAGTTTGACTACTAAAGTCAGTCTCGGATATTAAACAAAGACAAATAAATTGATGAAAGCAAAAGGTATGTTGTTTATTGGAATTTTAAGAACTTTTGTAGAGTTTTAAAGAAGCCACAGAATTTAGGAGGAAAAAAACTAATTTAGGAATACATTTTATAGAAATAGGGGCAGGAGCAGATCATGTCTGCACATGTATTTAGGAAAGTGCATCTACAAATATGGAAACAAGACACCAAAAGTCACAGGAAGCAGATGCAAACAGGGGGGGGGGGGGGGAAATAAAGAGCGGTATGAAACCATGTCCCTGGAATAAAGGTCAATGATCGAGGAATGGGGCAGACAGTGGCCATCAGACAGAAATCGACGACCTCAGCGTTAACATCAACAATAGGAATACCCCAGACGGTCTAGAGATGTGCTGGACTTTAATCAGCAGAGTTAGAACTGCCATCGGAGAGGAATGTTCCTTAGAGTTCATAAAAGCAGAGATAAAAGGTATTGGGAATCCCACAGCGGATACTGACGTGGGGGACTGAAGTGTTAGAGACTTGACTATATTAGATACAGCTTTATCTTCTTCTTCGTACGCTCTCGGACGTCTCAGGCGTTAAACCAACGGGACCATGAGAGAAACGGTCCCTGTATACAATGTGGAATGTTTTTTTCCACTCATATGAAAACGCACGCGAAAACCACTGGTGTTAGTCCCCCCCCCGGTCCAACGCGGAACACTATCAGAGAAACATAAAAACCAAGCCGATTTTCTTTCACATTATTGTCCCTGGAAACCGGAAATTGCGTGAGTTGACATGTTTATAAAATTGTGATGGTAGTTGTCCGGTTTTATTTGTTATCAAACCTCGGTAAACGATAAACTGCGGAGAATATCCCGTCGGGTCAATCTATTAGTGTAAGAAACAGTATTATAAAGTGGACTAATGTGGACTTTTTTCTAATAAGGAATGAACAGAATTTACTCAAAGAAAATATTTTGATTGTATTTAATAGAAAGCTCTGTACACAACGTTACAAGAGGAGGCAATTTAATCATCAATAACGTTACAAGAGGAGGCAATTTAATCATGAGACCCTCCCCTCTTTTTTTTTCTTATACAATTATTGAGAATTGAGAAATTATAAAATATGACCAGTATTTTTATGGCACTGCAACATTCAGTGACAGGAGAAATGTGCTTATGAATACACAGCGACTGCAAGAATGCAAAAAGGGCTATTAGATTAATATTTTTCTAAATCACCTTCAGCTGGGGGCTTAGTGATACGAGCGAAGATATATTACCTCGCAGAAGGGGCGGTTGAATAATAGGTTCATGACAGCTTAGAACACACATCCAAGAAAACAACAGATTAGTGTGAATAAGTATAGCCAGCAGGTGGGTCTGAACATCAGTATAAAGAAGACAGAGGTCATGACACTAAATGTGGGCAGTTCTGAGCCCATAACAATAAGGAACCAGAAGCTGGAACAGACGGACACATTTACATACCTAGGATGCATAATAACAGCAGACGGTGGAACAATCAAAGACATCAAGAACAGAATGAATAAAGCGAGAACAGCCTTTGCTAGTCTCAACAACATCTTGAAGTCTTCCCAGTACAGCATAAACACCAAATTAAGATTATATGAGCGCTGTGTACTTTCTATGCTTCTCTATGGTGTGGAATGCTGGAGAGTAACAGAGAAGTAAATGTCGAAACTGTTCTTCTTCCACACAATCTGTCTAGGGAAAATTCTCCGAATCTTTTGGCCGAATACTATCACTAACCAAGAACTACTTACTCGGAGCAACCAAGAGGACATGCACACCCATCATAGCTGGCAGACGCTGGGTCCATATGTTTCCCAATACAATGAAAGCTCCTCTTGCTTTTTGTATTCTTATTTTGATATCACTGTCTGTCCCTCCAACTCTGTCTATATTAGCCAAGATATGTGTACGATCCTACATCCTTTAGTGGTGTTTCTTCAAGTTCAACCTTGTTATCATTTCTTGCATTTATTCTCATAATATTTGTCTTTTCCCTGTGTATTTTCAGGCCCACTTTGGTGTGACCTCTCATCGAGAATTTTCATTTTCTCTTGCATCTGATTATGGTTATTGGACAGAAGAGCCAAGTCATCTGCAAAATCCAGATCATCAAGCTGTTTAGTCAGATTCCATTGGATTCCATTTCTGTTGTGTGATGTCGATTTTTTAGTTGTTATGATTGCATTTCTTTAAAATCCTATGAGGCTTCCTTAAATAAAAGCATTATTCTTCTATTGTTATCTCTGCCAAGTGTAATCTTGAGTGTGACGGTTGATAACTTTGATGATCTTCATCGTTATACTCTAAGTTTGGCCATTGTTGAACCACTACTTCGAAGCAGGGGAGACAAAACCGTAACAATGTTATATGCATTTCTGTAGTGCTTTCGGTTATCGCGTTCGTTTTCCGATGCCGGAGACAGGGTTCATCTCCCGATGCCGGAGACAGGGTTCATCTCCCGATGCCGGAGACAGGGTTCATCTCCCGATGCCGGAGACAGGGTTCATCTCCCGATGCCGGAGACAGGGTTCATCTCCCGAGAGACAACCAGGTGTAACAGACCATGCCAGTCAACAATTTAATGTTGCTAAATTAAAAGGACGTATATCTGTCAGGAATGCTTGACGGTAAAATGTGAAAGATACGTTTTTGTAACTGTTTCCTTCTTTAATATTTCCTGAGTATTTAAGTAAAACTAATTCTTTAAACAGATATAAGGTATTACTTTTATTTTGTTGTCAAAACTTGAGCCAGCAATTTGTGTAGGACTGCTTTGATATTTCAGTTGAATGTTCTATAATGCGTTTCAAAAAGATCGGTCGACGATTGACTTCAAATACCTCCATATTCCTTGCACTAATAAACATGATTTTCTGCATGTGGTCTTATATTTTCAATGTCCCAAAGTTTTTATAAAATTCAATGTTGCAGGTAGTGTTCTTTTCTTGCAACGGCTAATTCCTCTGATCTTTTTTAACGAAGTAATTGTTTTGTCCTGGAAGAAAATAATTTACCATAAATGACGGAAGTTGCATATTTTCGGCATAGGCGTCTATACAATTCGAATGTTAGAGGGGTTTGTTAACTGATTACTACGTGAGGTCCTTTTTTATTTCTTCGAAATATTTGAGAGAATAATAACGCCTATTCGTTGTAAATGTTACTTTTTATACTAAAACGTGAATGGATGCATGAAGAGGTGAAAGTACTGTGTATGTTAAGAATAGTAGTGAAATCGTGGAGATAAAAAGAAAATGAATTGGTTTACAATATACACATAGATGGAGGAGAAAACATATAAAACATATAAGGTATTTACACACTTATTCTGAGTCAGACGAGTCTAACATATTGATGACTATTCTCGGCTGAACGAACGACAGTCCATCTTTTTTCCAATAGTCATTTTCCTCTTTTAAGACATGGTCTTCACATTTACACCAATAATCTTTGTCTATCTGCGAGAGGGCGGCATATGTTAGTTCTTTCATATTGCATAGTTTGAAAGTTTTATTTTCAGCTGCCACCTGTCCTTTAACTTTTGCCCAAACGAGTTCAATTGGGTTTAAATGTGAATGATAAGGTGGCAGTCTCAAACACATATGACCATGCTGTTGAATCAACTTGTCTATAGGGAATATCTTGATCTTTTGTGATTTTTTTTAACAAGGGTCAGTAATTCAGGTATCAGAAACCCCTCGTTAAATGGAATGTCTTCTTTTCTGAGCCAAATCTTTATAGCATCTTTTGTACTCGAAGATGTCGTGATTTTGTCTTCTTCTGCCACATGATGTTGTGGTATGATGCGTTGTCCATTATCAGACAGGATGGTCTGTCTAGGGACGAAAGAAGAGTATTTTCAATCCACTCTCTAAATATGTTACCGTTCATCTCGGTATGATAGTCCCGGTTGTCCGTATAATTGGAAGTGAAAATAAGTTCAGCATTTATCACTAGCCCATTATGTCTGCTGCCTGCATGTGCCATTATCAGACGTTGTCATTTTCCACTGGGTACACATCTTTTAATCGTTCCATCTGATAAGTGCCATTACTTTTCACTTGTGTGGTGTGCATTGATCCAAGTTTCATCCACATACACAATATCATAATCTTGATTACGCATTTCCCGTACTTCACGTAAATATTTACTTCTCATAGATACTAAGTGCGGCTTCTCGCAGATGACTTTTCTTCCACTAGCGTACTTCCTAAACATAAAGCCAATGCTTCTAACAGTTCTCCATAATGTTGATTTCGACACATCAATGTCATTGTGTGTTCTCAGCCGAATTTTCAGTTTTCTTAGTGTCACAGATTCTTTGGAATTGAACATTCTACAAATCTCTCTTCTAATCACATCCCTGTCAAAACTATCAACTACTTCCTTTCTTCCTTGCGTCCTGGTATTGATTGAACTGAAAATTCCCTTAGCTTTGAGTAATTGATGAAATGAGCGTTTACTTAAACCCAAAGCGTGAATAGTTCTCTTTTCAGGATTTGAGAGACTCCGATACAGTTTACCACGCTCAGCTTCTCTGCAGAAATATTTATACATCTTCACTGCCATTGTATGCAGTGTAAGGAACTTGACTTTCATACCCATTGTATTACAGACCTAGAATACCGCAAGATACGTCTTTGCACTGAAATACACATTCAGTAGAACGGTAACAGAACGCACCGGAAGGATCAATGTAATGTTCAAAACAGTGCGATAGTGAGCTGAAACACGGTGAAAATCACGTGAAATGCGTTCAAGATGTTAAATCGAAATAGCTCACAAATATGAAGGGGTAAGCCCTCTCAATACACGGTTGGACTAGGAGGTGGTCGATTTTGTATACTTTAAATAAAAAAAATTTAAAACCATAAGTTTGTTAACGAGGAAAAAAATGTCCCCCTCGGGACATAGCGATCATTAGGTTATATGCAAAGTTGCAACAATTACGATCAAGTGGTTGCAGAGATATTGAATATTAAACAGCGGCAAACATTGTGAAACGCACTAATTCTGTGTTAGAATTGATTTTTCTTCGATGTCCATATATATCACAATTTAGGGAAAGCTCGTCTTTTTTCTGTATTTTTATTGTGATGTCACTGTCCGGTCCTCATACCTGGTCTATGTTTCTGCCAAGATATGTGTATGTACATGTCTTGTAGGAGTGTTTCTACCCATGTGAAAACTGACTTTCAGTAGCAGCGATTTCTTCTCATAACCTTTGCTCTGTGGATTTCCAGATCCTGTTTTTTGTGACTTCTGATTCACTATTTTCATTATGTCTTGTATCTGACGTCAAACAATATTATATATCCAAAATGTTATTCCTCTTACTGTAAACACTTTCATTATTACTCTCGTCAGAGTTATTCTAGGAAGGCATTGTTCATCGACGTTCTAAGAAATATGTCCCATTCTAAGCTATATGGCCCCTTCAAGAATTTCACGTCTTTCTTCTAACTGCTTCTTTGGTGTTTAATATATTCCAGCATTTACCAAGTCATAAGTAATTAAATTAAAAATGTTTTGAATATAGTAGGTAAACCAGTGGAACAAGAGATGAGAAGAAGACGATGGCGATGGATAGGACACACACTGAGGAAACCTGTTGACAGCATTACAAGGCAGTCCTTGTTCTGGAACGCACAGGACAAGAGAGGCAGAGGTAGACCAAGAAGCACATGGAGAAGAGAGCTGGAAACAGAGGTGAGAATGATAAGGAGAACGTGGAAAGAACTTGAGATGATGGCACGTGACAGGAGGACTTGGCATGTGTTTGTTGAAGGCCTATGCTCCTTGAGAGTGGGGAGGGTTATGAGTGAATGAATGAATGAATGATTAGTAGGTAAAAATTGTCATTTGACGTGTCTCATCTTCTCCTCTTCATACATTAACGTCATGCAATGATGACCTGGACATGTTTGTGCACGTGTGATCAATCAGATTTTCTGTGCTGTGGTCTGGTGATATCCACGTTGTATTATGTATTCTGTTTTTGTAGAAACATGCTTTCTCCTACAGCCAGTTGGTTTGACGCACAGAAATTCACGGATATTTCTATAATTTTGCTCATAGCCCTTAGACCATATGTTTCTCTTGATCTCTTCGAAGGATTCTATCAGATGCTCCTATATTTCCATTTAGGTTACCCATAAAGAATGTAATGTATTTCCTTGTCTTGCTGAAGTAACAGTCAACCATATCTAATTAAACATACAACAGGCAAGATCACTTTCACTGTTCTCGGAAATCAAAATAAATCTCGTTCAATACAAAACAATAATTTGCAACTCAAATATCAGGCAGTCTTATTGTATGGCTGTGAAACGTGGAGAACAACAAAAATGATAACCAAATAGTTACAGACTTTTATAAATTGTTGCATGGGTGGAATAGAAGGTTGAATATAACCGATGACAAGAACCATACAGGTGCCAGTGGAACAAGACATGAGAAAAAGATGTTAAAGTTGAAAAAGACACAGATTGAGAAAATATGTTTATAGCATAACAAGACAGTCTTTATTCTGGAATCTCCAGGGTAAGAGAGATAGACAGAGACAGATATAAAAGGCAAAAGGAAGACATTGAAAAGTCTTGAAAGAATGACACAAGACAGAAAAGTTTATTGCAAATTTGTTGAAGGCTTACACTCTTCAGGAAGGTGTTGTTGAAGGCTTACACTCTTCATGAAGGAGTTGTTGAAGGCTTACACTCTTCAGGAAGGTGTTGTTGAAGGCTTACACTCTTCAGGAAGGTGTTGTTGAAGGCTTACACTCTTCATGAAGGAGTTGTTGAAGGCTTACACTCTTCAGGAAGGTGTTGTTGAAGGCTTACACTCTTCAGGAAGGTGTTGTTGAAGGCTTACACTCTTCAGGAAGGTGTTGTTGAAGGCTTACACTCTTCAGGAAGGTGTTGTTGAAGGCTTACACTCTTCAGGAAGGTGTTGTTGAAGGCTTACACTCTTCAGGAAGGTGTTTCAGGGATGTTGAAGGCTTACACTCTTCAGGAAGGTGTTGTTGAAGGCTTACACTCTTCAGAAGGTGTTGTTGAAGGCTTACACTCTTCAGGAAGGTGTTGTTGAAGGTTACACTCTTCATGAAGGTGTTGTTGAAGGCTTACACTGTTCAGGAAGGTGTTGTTGAAGGCTTACACTCTTCAGGAAGGTGTTGTTGTTGAAGGCTTACACTCTTCAGGAAGGTGTTGTTGAAGGCTTACACTCTTCAGGAAGGTGTTGTTGTTGAAGGCTTACACTCTTCAGGAAGGTGTTGTTGAAGGCACTCTTCAGGAAGGTGTTGTTGAAGGCTTACACTCTTCAGGAAGGTGTTGTTGAAGGCTTACACTCTTCAGGAAGGTGTTGTTGAAGGCTTACACTCTTCAGGAAGGTGTTGTTGAAGGCTTACACTCTTCAGGAAGGTGTTGTTGAAGGTTTACACTCTTCATGAAGGTGTTGTTGAAGGCTTACACTCTTCAGGAAGGTGTTGTTGAAGGCTTACACTCTTCAGGAAGGTGTTGTTGAAGGCTTACACTGTTCAGGAAGGTGTTGTTGAAGGCTTACACTCTTCATGAAGGTGTTGTTGAAGGCTTACACTCTTCATGAAGGTGTTGTTGAAGGCTTACACTCTTCAGGAAGGTGTTGTTGAAGGCTTACACTCTTCAGGAAGGTGTTGTTGAAGGCTTACACTCTTCAGGAAGGTGTTGTTGAAGGCTTACACTCTTCAGGAAGGTGTTGTTTAAGGCTTACACTCTTCAGGAAGGTGTTGTTGAAGGCTTACATTCTTCAGGAAGGTGTTGTTGAAGGCTTACACTCTTCAGGAAGGTGTTGTTAAGGCTTACACTCTTCAGGAAGGTGTTGTTGAAGGCTTACACTCTTCAGGAAGGTATTGTTGACTGCTTACACTCTTCAGGAAGGTGTTGTTGAAGGCTTACACTCTTCAGGAAGGTGTAAGGCGACGATAATTATTATCACTATTGTCATATTTGCCTGCGTTATTAGTTTTGATAATAAAAATATGCTTGTCTGTGTGAATGTATGTTAATGACCAATAATGTTTCGACCTTGGTTAGCTCAGAACCAGTAGACAATATTGCTTGTGATAATGAGCAAGACTACATGGCTTCAGCAACACACAGGTGGCATATGGTTCAGTTCGTCTGTGTATTGCTAAAAAATATTAACTGCCTGACTGGAAACACGAAACAAATCTCAAGAACATATTGAGTCTAGGAAAACTAATATCATCATCATCATCATCATCATCATCATCATCATCATCACACTTCAGCTTCCTTAGGAGCATAAAGCTTCCTGTTTTGTGCCATCCTTTCAAGACCTTTCCACGTCGTCTTTATCCATTTTATGTCTGTATCCAGTTCTCGTCATTCAAGAGTTGTTCTGACTGCCTCTTCTTCTCTCACCTTAACGTCTTCTTCTCACCTCTTGTTGGACAGGATTAGACGACAGGATTAGACGACAGGATTAGACGACAAGATATCCGACAAGAGAGTATGACAAGATATACGGCACGGTTATCCGACAAGAGAGTATGACAAGATATACGGCACGGTTATCCGACAAGAGAGTATGACAAGATATACGGCACGGTTATCCGACAAGAGAGTATGACAAGATTATGCGACAATATTATACTACAAGATTATATAAGATTAAATGACAAGATTATACGACAAAATTAAACGACAAGATTATATGATAAGGTGTAACATTAACACAATAAAATTCGACGCCACGATTACGCAACAGATGAGACGCTATTACCACAAAATACGGAAGACTGTATCACACAGCACAACTAAAACTAACACAGCGAGCAAACAACTGTCTAAGTATACCTTTGGTATTTTTTGGACTTGCATTTTCATTTTTATTTCCAACTTGTGGTCTAGACTGTCCGGCTAGTTGGAATCTTGGCTCACCATCCAGGCCACGTGAATCATTTCCTCCCATCTTTGCTGGAGCTATTACTGATGTTGTTTCTCCGCTAGAGGTCTCTCGTTGATCTGGAGTTGGCCTGGAATTATGAGGCCAGAGTCCTCCGTGACTCTGAATTTGGTGATGAGGATGGTGGAGGTGGTATCCGGCGTTTGTGACGTCATAAAACACATCATTTCCAACCAGCGGAGGAATTATATGTAGAGGTTCCATAGCTGGTGACATGAATATGTTCACAATTGATTTATCATCACAATATTTCTGTGTTTGTATTTCTTCAGGTATATCCTAACTTTTTTCTCTCGTTGACAAAATTTGTGTACTGTAACACTTACTACAAATTTTTTTTATCACTCATTCCTTGGGAACTAGGAGTCGCCATTAGCTAAAATATATTTACTCTTTAGAACTTATTTATCAATATTTGTAATCAGCCGATTCACAGTTCATTATTTGTTCACAAACTAATAATACCAAAAACTATAATAATAATAATAATGTAGTAGTAAAAGATTGATAATAGAGTGATATGATAATACTAATTCTATCGCTATATAGACTTTAGAACTATTTATCGTCAATAATTTGAATTTCTTATTATTTTTTCTAATGTGTGAAAATCACTTGTTCTTGTGATATCATTTTCATTGTATGTGGTGGGTAATAAGTTTGCTTAACATATCTTTAACGTGACATTAGATTTATAACAGGAATATTGAAAATTATATTTTAACATAAGTAATTTTACGACAGCCAGCACATGATTATATTAGTCCCTGCAGTTTATATAAATGTGTGGTTCTGTGATCGAAGCTTAGGTAATGTGAACCAAATTTGAGACTACTATATCTATTACACTCATCTCGCGCATTCAACACCTGGTCAAGAGAAGCATTTCGAGTACACACTTTTCAGTTCAGTGATATTAACTAGGGACAGGGTTTAACTCGTCACCACATTTCAAGATGTTATCTCCCCACAACGCAGCTTTATGGTGGAGAATAATCTAAAAGCTTAATTTAAGGCTAAAATGTCCGACTGAAATTTCCACATAACACAGCTGCCAAGGCACACAATGTCAACAGGGAGGCATATTATCTTAACTATAATAATATTAATAAAGCTAGATTGCCACAAAGAGAACTGACCTTGGCGAAGTGATATTATAAACTGAATTTTATGAATTAAACGTCTGGTTTGAGTGCGGGACAATTAAGTTAAAACACACATTCGGTTGACTATATTTCCAAGTCGGACGTACACTACATTCTAGACATTGCTACTGTCCATTAATTCATGTCATTATCACATATTTACTAAAAGTTCGACCACATCAGAGAATCCAGCAGAACACTCCAGCAAGAACTATTTTTACGTCTGCTTTGCCACAAGAACATCAAATTTAGTAACGTCAGAGTTGATAAAAGTCGCAATGAAACATCGAATAGTAGCAAACATCAAACCTGATTGGTCGGTTTTTTTTTCTTATTGTCTGATAACAGCATTGTTTACCCAAAGGCGGGTTTGAGGCCGAAGCGGAGTATAGTGTCCCGTCTGGGGCGGGCCTGATCATTGTGTCCTGGCGGTTTGATAAGAGCATGATAGAAGTGGATATTGTTTGTTCTTATCGCAATTGTCATACGATTTGAGGGGTGGACAGGTACGAAATTATGATATCAGAAAATGGAAGCAGCTTTGCCAATATGTCAGCTCAATGACTTCAGTTATGTTTATATCAGTTTCAAGAAGGTGACGCCCCTGGACATCATTTATTAGAGGAGCCTTAGAAAATGTATTCCACAGCTTGGGAAAGAGAGCTTTTTTTTTATGAGACCAGATGTAGTGCCGTCTTCAAATCAACAATCCATTCTCAGATCATCTTCATCTCCCCAAGGAGCATAGGCCTTGAACACATTCATGCAAAGTCTTCCCGTCCTGTTCCATCCTTTCGATGTCTTTCCGACACTTCTCTCTCACTTTTATATATGTCTCCATTTCCCTTCTCCGTGTGTTTTTTCGTTCTTTCTCTTCCACTCTTATGCTGGGGAATTCCAGACCAAAGACTAACTTGTAATGCTATCAACATGTTCCCTCATGTGTGTAGACAGGTGATAACAAGGCAGATATGTTAGACAGCTGATAACAAGACAGACATGTTAGACAGGTGATGACAAGACAGATATGCTAGACAGCTGATGAAAAGACAGATATGTTAGACAGGTGATGACAAGACAGATAAGTTAGACATTTTATGACAAGACAGATATGTTAGACAGGTGATGACAATGCAGATATGCTAGACAGGTGATGACAAGACAAATATGCTAGACAGCTGATAAGAAGACATATATGCTAGACAGGAGATGACAAGACATATATTCTAGACAGCTGATGACATGATAGCTATGCTAGACAGCTAGTGACAAGACAGATATGCTAGACATGTGATGACATGACAGATATGCCTGACAGCTGATGACAAGACAGATATTTCAGATAGCTGATGACAAGACAGATATGCCAAACAGGTGATGACAAGACATAAATGCCAGACAGGTGATGGCAAGACAGAAATGCCAGACAGGTGATGACAAGACAGAAATGCCAGATAGGTGATGACAAGACAGCAATGCCAGACAGCTGATGCTGCCAATGAATTATGAGATAATAACAAGATTGCGATGGCGTTAAATATGACAGACATTGAGGACACTTGTTGATAGCATTAGAAGGTAGTCCTTGTTCTTAAATCCCCGAGGTTGCACACGTAGAGGGAGATTGAAAAACACACGTAGAGAGACACCAATAAAACACACGTAGAGAGACACACAAAAACACACGTAGAGGTAAAAAAAACCGCGTAGAGGGAGACAGAAAACACGCGTAGAGGGAGACAGACAAACACACGTACAGAGTGACCGAAAAACACACGTAGAGAGTGCAAGAAAAACACATGTAGAGAGTGACAGAAAAACACACGTAGAGAGGGACAGAAAAACACACGTAGAGAGTGACAAAAAAATACGTATACAGTGACAGAAAAACACACGTAGAGAGTGACAGAAAACACACGTAGAGAGTGCAAGAAAAACACACGTCGAGAGTGACAGAAAAACACACGTAGAGAGTGACAGAAAAATACACGTAGAGAGTGACAGAAAAACACACGTAGAGAGTGACAGAAAAACACGTATAGAGTGACAGAAAAACACACGTAGAGAGTGACAGAAAAACACACGTAGAGAGTGACAGAAAAACACACGTAGAGAGTGACAGAAAAACACACGTATAAAGTGACAGAAAACACACGTATAGTGTGACAGAAAAACACACATGTAGAAGGTGACTGAAAAACACACGTAGAGAGTGACAGAAAAACGCGTACAGAGTGACAGAAAAAAACACGTAGATAGTGACAGAAATCACGTATAGAGTGAAAGAAAAACACGTAGACAGTGACAGAAAAACACACGTAGAGAGTGACAGAAAAACACACGTAGAGAGTGACAGAAAAACACAAGTATAGAGTGACAGAAAAACACACGTAGAGAGTGCAAGAAAAACACACGTAGAGGGTGCAAGAAAAACACGTAGAGAGTGACAGAAAACCACGTAGAGAGTGACAGAAAAACACACGTAGAGAGTGACAGAAAATACGTAGAGAGTGACAAAAAAACACACGCAGAGAGTGACAGAAAAACACACGTAGAGAGTGACAGAAAAACACGTAGATAGTGACAGAAATCACGTATAGAGTGACAGAAAAACGCGTAGACAGTCACAGAAAAACACACGTAGAGAGTGACAGAAAAACACACATGTAGAAGGTGAATGAAAAAAACACGTAGAGAGTGACAGAAAAACACGTACAGAGTGACAGAAAAATACACGTAGAGAATGACAGAAAAACACACGTAGAGAGTGACCGAAAACACGCAAAGATTGACAGAAAAACACACGTAGAGTGACAGAAAAACACGTAGATAGTGAGAGAAAAACACACGTAGAGAGTGACAAAAAACACACGTAGATAGTGATAGAAAAACACACTTAGAAGGTGCAAGAAAAACACACGTAGAGAGTGCAAGAAAAACACACGTAAAGAGTGACAGAAAAACACGTATAGAGTGCAAGAAAAGCACACGTAGAGAGTGCAAGAAAATCACACATAGAGAGTGACAGAAAAACAAGTAGAGAGTGACAGAAAAACACACGTAGAGAGTGATAGAAAAACACGTAGAGAGTGACAGAAAAACACGTAGAGAGTGACAGAAAAACACGTAGAGAGTGACAGAAAAACACACGTATAGAGTGACAGAAAAACACACGTATAGAGTGACAGAAAAACACACGTAGAGAGTGACAGAAAAACACACGTATAGAGTGACAGAAAAACACATGTAGAAGGTGATTGAAAAACACAAGTAGAGGGAGATTGAAAAACACACGTATAGAGTGACAGAAAAACACACGTATAGAGTGACAGAAAAACACACGTAGAGAGTGACAGAAAAACACACGTAGAGAGTGACAGAAAAACACACGTAGAGAGTGACAGAAAAACACACGTATAAAGTGACAGAAAAACACATGTAGAAGGTGATTGAAAAACACAAGTAGAGGGAGATTGAAAAACACACGTAGAGAGTGACAGAAAAACACACGTAGAGATTTTCAGAAAAACACACGTAGAGAGTGACAGAAAAACACACGTATAGAGTGACAGAAAAAACACACGTATAGAGTGACAGAAAAACACACGTAGAGAGTGACAGAAACACACACGTATAGAGCGACAGAAAAACACATGTAGAAGGTAATTGAAAAACACAAGTAGAGGGAGATTGAAAAACACACGTAGAGAGTGACAGAAAAACACACGTATAGAGTGACGGAAAAACACACGTAGAGAGTGACAAAAAAAAACCACACGTATAGAGTGACAGAAAAACACACGTAGAGAGTGACAGAAAAACACATGTAGAGAGTGACATAAAAACACACGTATAGAGTGACAGAAAAGCACACGTAGAGAGTGACAGAAAAACACACGTATAGAGTGACAGAAAAACACACGTAGAGAGTGACAGAAAAACACACGTATAGAGTGACAGAAAAACACATGTAGAAGGTGATTGAAAAACAAGTAGAGGGAGATTGAAAAACACACGTATAGAGTGACAGAAAAACACACGTATAGAGTGACAGAAAAACACACGTAGAGAGTTACAGAAAAACACACGTAGAGAGTGACAGAAAAACACACGTAGAGAGTGACAGAAAAACACACGTAGAGAGTGACAGAAAAACACATGTAGAAGGTGATTGAAAAACACAAGTAGAGGGAGATTGAAAAACACACGTAGAGAGTAACAGAAAAACACACGTAGAGATTTTCAGAAAAACACACGCAGAGAGTGACAGAAAAACACACGTATAGAGTGACAGAAAAAAACACACGTATAGAGTGACAGAAAAACACACGTAGAGAGTGACAGAAAAAAACACACGTATAGAGTGACAGAAAAACACATGTAGAAGGTAATTGAAAAACACAAGTAGAGGGAGATTGAAAAACACACGTAGAGAGTGACAGAAAAACACACGTATAGAGTGACGGAAAAACACACGTAGTGAGTGACAAAAAACACACGTATAGAGTGACAGAAAAACACACGTATAGAGTGACAGAAAAACACATGTAGAGAGTGACATAAAAACACACGTATAGAGTGACAGAAAAACACACGTAGAGAGTGACAGAAAAACACACGTATAGAGTGACAGAAAAGCACACGTAGAGAGTGACAGAAAAACACACGTATAGAGTGACAGAAAACACATGTAGAAGGTGATTGAAAAACACAAGTAGAGGGAGATTGAAAAACACACGTATAGAGTGACAGAAAAACACACGTATAGAGTGACAGAAAAACACACGTAGAGAGTGACAGAAAAACACACGTAGAGAGTGACAGAAAAACACACGTATAGAGTGACAGAAAAACACACGTAGAGAGTGACAGAAAAACACACGTAGAGAGTGACAGAAAAACACACATATAGAGTGACAGAAAAAACACACGTAGAGAGTGACAGAAAAACACACGTATAGAGTGACAGAAAAACACACGTATAGAGTGACAGAAAAACACATGTAGAAGGTGATTGAAAAACACACGTGGAGGAGAGTTGGGCACGAAAGTGACAAAGATGACATTAAATGAGTTTAAGCGGATGTCACATGACAGGAAGACTTGGCTTGAGTCTGTTGAAGGCCTATGCTCCTTGGGGGACTGAGGGGTGATGATAATGACAGACACAATATTTCATGCTCGTCTCTTGATGTTTCTTTCTTTTCATCGCTGTCGTTATCTTGTCGTTGTGTCTGCAGCCTCGTCGACCATCTTCTAAAAGTTATAGCAGTGAGTTAAGAGAAGCAACATGACAGCACTAGCAGCAGCTGCTGTAGATGGCAGATAGACAGTTGGAGATTGATGGAAGAACTCAACTAATATAGCCTAAAATGTCTTAGACTGGAATCACAATGAAAAGAGGACAGTGTGATCAAGTAGAGTACTTTAAGAGAGTAGAGGGCTTTTGGACCTGTAGCAACAAAATAAAAAATTGATCCTAACATGTACTGGATGGCTAAGATGTATTAGTATGTTGGGTTTTATAAACGTTAGATTACATTCAGGTTTTGTGTTAGGCTTATTAACTTAGATTACATAATTGTATTGTGTTGTACTTATAAACGTTAGATTACAAACTTGTTTTTTATTGTATTTATAAATGTTAGATTACATACATGTTTTGTGTTGTACTTATAAACGTTAGATTACATACTTGTTTTGTGTTACACTTATAAACGTTAGATTACATACTTGTTTTGTGTTGTACTTATAAACGTTAGATTACATACTTGTTTTGTGTTACACTTATAAACGTTAGATTACATACTTGTTTTGTGTTGTACTTATAAACGTTAGATTACATACTTGTTTTGTGTTGTACTTATAAACGTTAGATTACATACTTGTTTTGTGTTGCACTTATAAACGTTAGATTACAAACTTGTTTTTTATTGTATTTATAAATGTTAGATTACATACATGTTTTGTGTTGTACTTATAAAAGTTAGATTACTAACACACGTCAAAAGTGGAATGCAGTCAGCGACCCATAGCTGACTGCTTGCGTCAGGGTCAGCGTACCAGAGCTGACCAAGACCCTACTCCACCTCCAAGTGGTGGTCCTGGAAACAGGTTGCATCACTTAAGTCTGGCTGAGAGAGTAGGGATCGAAGTGGGAAGGCAAACCCGGTCCTAAAAAGTGCCGTGCCGAAGTCGGATGTGTCGGGCCGAATGGCGCAGATATCGCAGCCTTGCTGTAAACGGCGACACAGCGCAACCAGCGTCCTTTTCAGGACGCACGCAGAAGAAGATTACATACATGTTTTGTGTTGTACTTATAAACGTTAGATTACAAACTTGTTTTACGTATGTTACACTTATAAACGTGAGATTACATACATGTTTTGTGTTACATTTATAAACGTTAGATTACATACTTGTTTTGTGTAACACTTATAAACGTTAGATTACATACTTGTTTTGCGTTACACTTATAAACGTTAGATTATATACTTGTTTTGCGTTACACTTATAAACGTTAGATTACATACTTGTTTTGTGTTACACTTATAAACGTTAGATTACATACTTGTTTTGTGTTACACTTATAAACGTTAGATTACATACTTGTTTTGTGTTACACTTATGAACGTTGGATTACATACATGTTTTGTGTTATAAACGTTAGATTACATACTTGTTTTGTGTTACGCTTATAAACGTTAGATTACATACTTGTTTTGTGTTACACTTATAAACTTTAGATTACATACTAGTTTTATGTTGCACTTATAAACGTTATATTACAGTTATGTTTTGTGTTGCACTTATAAACGTTACATTACATGCTAGTTTTGTGTTACACTTATAAACGTTAGATTATAGACTTATTGTAAGTTACACTTATAAACATTTAGATTATAGACTTGTTATGAAGTACGTACTTTTATTCAGCCTTTACACACCTAGTTCAGTATCATTTAGAACGTGTTATAGCAAAAGGGCGTTTTATTTGGGGGTTAAGAGATTCCAAGATTTAGCACCAAAATATACGCCTTTCACTTGAATTGCCCACCAAGAAGCGATCCTGAATAGACCACTGAAAAGAATGGCAGATAATGAAGCCAAAGGCAAACCGTTGCGTCGTGACTAGATCGTCATAACTGCTCAAAATTGATATTTATTAGCCACCAATAGTTGCAGTTCTAGGTTCCACGATTAACAAAGTGGATAAATCATTGGCGGCATAATTATTTCTATGACGTATTTGGCTTCTGAGCGACCATTAAAGACAAAGACAGTTTGAAAAGAAAGAAAGAGAAATGACAAAAGAATAAAGAAGTTGTATTTGTTTATGCAAGTACTTCCAGAGTATCGAAGTATCTTTTGTTGATATTCCTAGATTTTATGAATATGGAACGAAATGCTAGTTTGATGGCTATGAACTTCTCCCATGAAAACCTGACGATACCTGGATCCTGTGGTGTCCACATAATTTTAGGTAGGCCTATAAGTCAGCAACTTCCGGTGTGATGTTGACCACATCACCCCTAGTGTGTCGATGTGTCATATTTTCGCCAACTATCTTTCGAACATTAACTGTAGCCAGTCTTAATAAACGATAGTCAGTTCGCATACACAAACAGTTTTCCGCATTCGCTAAATGGACAACAGTTGTCCCACTAGCAAATTTCTCGCTTAAATTTTACACGAATGATTCAGTTTCAATATTGACACTGTAGCTTCATAGATAACACGTTTGCCACGCCCATCGAAATATTACGTCCAATCATTTGGCGACAAGGGCATGGAGTTGGAGATGGGGCATCCCGAAGAATATCGATTCGTTTTACAATAACTTAAAACTGCTTCAAGCATACCTGACTCTCGTCACGTGCACACAGAAGATCTGTGACATGGATTATCCATTCCAGGCCCCCAGCAGCACGATAACAGGGGCCTTCATAATTATTATTAAGGTTGCTTCCAAATGTCATATCACGGATTTAGTAAGAACGTTATCAACAAACAATCTACGCGGAACATTCAGGTCTGAACCAGTTTCCACAATCCATTCTCAGATCATCTTCATCTCCCCAAGGAGCATAGACCTTTAACACATTCATGCAAAGTCTTCCCGTCCTGTTCCATCCTTTCAATGTCTTTCCGACACTTCTCTATCACTTTTATATACGTCTCCATTTCCCTTCTCCGTGTGTTTTTCGTTCTTCCTCTCTTATGCTGGGGAATTTCAGAACAAAGACTAACTTGTAAAGCTATCAACATGTTCCCTCATGTGTGTCCCATCTATAGCTAGCATCTTCTTCTCATCTATTATTCCACTGGCACTCGTCTGGTTCTCGCCATCAGTTCCACAGGAGTTACCTTGTCAAACCATAACCAACCTCATCTATTATTCCACTGGCACTCGTCTGGTTCTCGCCATCAGTTCCACAACAGTTACCTTGTCAAACCATAACCGACCTCATGTTCCAAATGACGTGCCTGAGGATACAATAGTCTATTCCTTCTTTGACTCTTCCGAGACCCCGAAAAATGCAGTACTGGGTTATCGAAATTCGGTTTATATCTATTAAAGTCCGGTATATATGTATCAACATTCAGTATAAATGTATCAACATTCAGTATAGATGTGCGAACATTCGGTATAGATGTATCAACATTCGGTATAGATGTATCAACATTCGGTATAGATGTATCAACATTCGGTATAGATGTATCAACATTCGGTATAGATGTATTAACATTCGGAATAGATGTATCAACATTCGGAATAGATGTATCTTCTTCTTGTGAGACTTATTGGCCTTGGTCTCACATTTCCCTTTCTTTAATATGGGTATTGTGATGGCTTCTCTCCATACTTGGGGTACCGTTCCTTTCACCCAGCTGTGGTTGAATATCTCAAGCAGTTTTGTCTTTGCTGCTGAGCTCAGATTTATTAGCATTTCGTTGCTGATTTCGTCTGGGCCGGGTGACTTTTGGACCTTAAGCTTGGAAATAGTGTTCTGTAGTTCTCCTAGTGTGATGGGTTCCCTCATTGAGGCAGGAGTATCTGTCTGTCCCATGGTCGCCCGTATTTCTTTCCTTATCTCTCTCTGTTGGTCTTTGTTAATGTTTAAGTTGCTTTCTGAACTGTATCTTCTAACAAACAGGGCTGCAGCTTGTTTTCCTCTGAGAATTTCGCCACCTTCATCCAATGTGATAGTCTGCCTAAGCGAGGAACGCTCTTCATTTATAGACTTGACTAATCTCCAAAGTTTCTTGCCGTCTTTCTCAAGGTTCAGCGATGCCGTTTTAGTTCTCCAGCTTTTCCGTTTTTCTTCTAGCTTTGTTCTCTGAAACTCTGCTACAGCCTTTTTCCATTTGTTGTGAGTTTCAAGTGAAGGCTGAGACTCTGCGTCCTTTCTAGCCCTGTCCATAGCTTCCTGACGTTCTTGTAGTGTGCTGGACCAGCATGGTGTGTAGTTACACCGGAATCCTTTGGGAATGGTTTCTTTTGCAGCTTGAAGTATGCATATGTTGAAGTCTTTTACCACTTCATTAATGTCTCTCTTCTGCACCTTGAGGTCAGACAGCAGCGTGTTCACCTGATGCCTTGAATAAACCCCAGTTGGCTTTTTTGGTAATTCCATCTTGTAATGACTGAGCCTGTATTGAGAGTTACACTCTGGACAGTAAGAAAGATAGCGCGATGGTCGCTTCCTCCTAGTTGGTCTCCTACTTCTCTACTTATGAGTCCAGCTATATCTGGGGTGGCGAAGGCAAGATCTGGAGTTGAAGTTGTGTGCCATCCTCTGTAGTAGAAGGTAAGAGTGTCTGTGGCAGTATTGACTAGGATTAGGGAGTGGTCATCTTGCCATGTTTCAACCTCTTCACCCCTGTGATCTAGATGGTTACAGTCCCAGCTCTGGGAGTGGCTATCAAAGTCTTCAACTGCTATAAAGTTGGTGGCTGGTATCTGTATAGAGCTGAGACTCAGGGGTTTGTTGTTTGGGCAGTAATAGTTCAGAAGTTCTATTTCCATCTTGTCTACCGTTAGCTGCAAGAGCTGATATTCTGCTCCGTCCATGTAGGTTTTCCTTACATGTGCATGAATGTTATTCCTTACAAGAGTAAGTGTGACCGCATGGCCTTCCACGCTAGCATTATCCCTACTACTTCCACGCTAAGCATTTATACGTGCTATAATATGCTACATATAAGAATGACAGACCTCAAAAGCAAATAAGACGTTTTTACACAAAACGCAGTATCATTCAAAGTTCATTTGGCAGTTACTGCTCTGACAGGGCAATCGTAGGTCAGTCCCAGATAAAAATAATGAATGGGTTTTATGCGCGAAAAGTGGGAAATGAATGTTTGTGTGATCTGGGTTTTTTTTTTATCCAATTGTTAAATTGGAAAAGATCACACATGTGAAAAAAAGTCGAAATAACAGAAAGTGGTGTGCAAAAAGTCGAAAACAGAGTCGTGTGCAGAAATTGTACCGTGTGGAAAAAAGAACGGGACGTGTGGGAAAAGGCGGGAAAAAAGAAGAAATAGTATAAATAGAAGAGATGTGGGCGATAGGCAGAGATTTCAGGATTTATGATTCCAAGGATTCCATGATTTTAGACTAGAGGATTTTTTTAGATAGCGTTAGGTGAACTTCGTCTTTGAAGATATCAAGACAAGTTTTTATTTTGAGTAGACAAGTGTGTATATTATTCAGTTGGATTATATATTTTTTATTTTGGATAAACAACCATCATTTTATAAAATTTACAGTGTTTGTCTAATGACATCAATAAACTTTAATATAATTTTCTACTGAATTGCTGTTTGTGGAAATTTACAGTAATTTCTTTTGGGTATACGTTGTTGTGCTGAAACTGTTTTGCTTTTCACCAAACTGAAAGGGAAGAACCTACCTGGGAAGAAGAAAAATGAGTAAAGGTCAAGTATTACCATTTCTGGCGGAAGGCCAGTTAGCACTTCAACCACAACAACATATGAAAGATTAACTCTGACTAAATAAAATCAATATAACTACTAGTGCCGTATAACCTACACGGCCACATATCTTCAAATTGATGCCGTGATCTGCGCACAAGTAACTGACGCTGGCAATTAAGTACTCCTCCTTTTCGTCTATCTTGTCTGTCGGATCTGAAGCATTGATATCCCCTTATTTTAAAGGTTTGATCTGCTTTCAAGTGAGTCTCTTGGATACAGCAAACACTGACTTGCTTCTCATACAAGATGTTTTCCAGCTGTCTTTTTGCTGTATCCAGCCTGCTTGCTGTTCACTCCCTCTGCATTCCAGTGCATCATGACAAGTGGCACTCTGGGTTTCTCTCTTACTGTTTTGTTTTGGTCAGTAGTTCTCCTCCGCCGTCTCCTGACTCCACAAGACGGTCCAGAGGGTCCTCCAGTAGCTGAGGGTGGGCTCTGTCGAAGCTCAGAGCCCGGCACTGCATCTGCCTGGTGGAGTTCCACAGGGTGAGCACCAGCATGAGATTTATTTGACGATGTACTCATCCATAAAAAAGAGCGAGTTGCGTGATACTGTGGTGTCCGGTGCGCCTTCTGGCCCAGTATCGACGACTTCAGCACCTCTTCAATGGGAGAGGGGGCTCATCCCTGTCCTAACTGGCTGGGAAAATGATTTCGCCTGAACCTCGTCTGCTGTCCCATCCAGCTTCCCGCTAGGGATTGAAACCCCAACCTTCAGCTGGATTACAGGGGAGAACAGGGTCCGCCGCTTGTAGGTGAGGTAGGCTTGAGCATGAGAGGTTGAGAGACATTGTGAGTCTTATGTTGTGCATCATGCCCCATGGAACCCTAGATGTATCAACATTCGGTATAGATGTATCAACATTCGGTATAGATGTATCAACATTCGGTATAGATGTATCAACATTCGGTATAGATGTGTCAACGTTCGATATAGATGTGTCAACATTCGGTATAGATGTGTCAACATTCGGTATAGATGTGTCAACATTCGGTATAGATGTGTCTTCTTCTTCTTCTTCTTCTTGCGATCGCATCTTTGATGATTACACCGTCAGACGAGTTCTCATGATGAATTCGACTGTTGTTTGAAGTTCCTCTTTAACTCCATATAGCTTTGAGTTTAGTGTTGAGTCATTCGGCCAGTATATCTTTCTTAACTGGTCATACAGAGGACAGTCCTGTAGAACATGCTCAGCAGTTTGTTCGTTTAATCCACATGTGCACAGTGGTGAAGCAGACAATCGTAGCTTGTGCATGTGTTTATTCAGTTTGTTATGCCCTGTCCTGAGTCGAAAAATAGTTATCTGTCCCTGCCGGTCGAGAGTGTGATAGTCGTCTTTGGGTTGGTTCTGTTCTCTTCTGATAGTCTGGATAGCTCTCTTTTTCTCAAAGTATGTGACTTCATTATCTTCTTGTTCACATTCTCCTCCCTTTTTTTGCAAGTTTATCTGCCTTTTCATTTCCGGGTACACCACAATGAGATGGTACCCACTGAAGTATGGTTCTCTTTTTGGCAGCTACCTTGTTTAGTTCATTTCTCAGATGCGGGAGTTTACCACCCTTGAGAGCTTGCAGGACAGACAGTGCATCTGTGATGATGACTACCTGGTGGCAGTCAGAGTTGGTGTTATAAATCATATTTGCAGCTTGCTCTAGAGCTTGAACCTCAGCTGTATAGTTGGAACAGAATTTACCAGTGGGAATGTGCCTAGTCTCATAGTGGTTGTCAGGATATGAGATAAAGATACCGGCACCTCCATTCCTAACAGCGTTAGTTGCTGATCCATCTGTATAGGCATGTATCCATGATTGATCGGGATAGCTTTCTTGGATCATACTCAATGTAGCAGTTCGTTTTTGCAGATCATTATACTCACATCCACTTGTGAGACCACTGACTGATGTATTAATTTGGAGGGTACTGCTGGCCTGCTCCCATGGTACAGGGTATAGGGTGGGCTTCAGTGGTGTTGTCTTCATGGATAGGTCTTCTTGATGCTGTCTTATAAGTCTTTTCCCCCGATGCACAAAGCTGCTACGCTTTAGACGTCCCAATGCCAGATCATCTAGTCTTGCCTTCATTGGGTGCATTGGCATACTGTTGTACTTTTCCATCTGGATCATGGTTTTTTGTGTCTCTTCTATGGGACAATGTCTGTAATCCAGCAACCTTCTGCATCTCTGTTATTGGTGTAGTTTTCATGGCTCCTGTAATGAGCCTGAGAGCTTGATTTTGCACCTTGTCCAAAGACTGCAGATGTGAGTTAGCAGCTGATGACCATGCTGCTGAGCTAAACTCTAAGTGTGGTCTTATTACTCCATAATAAATCTTCTTTAGATTTCGTTCATTTGCTCCCCAGTTGGTACCTGCTAATTTTCTGAGTATGCCTAGTCGTCTTCGGGCCTTTCCTTCTGCATTTTCAATATGCTTATTCCATGTAAGCCTTTGGTCAAATGTCACCCCAAGATAGGTGGGGTAGCTTTCTTCCTTGATCACGGTTGTCCCTAGGTGTATGTTAGCTGATTTGTCCTTGGGGGCGAGGGAGAACAGTGTTGTGGAGGTTTTGTCTGTGTTTATTGTGATAAGCCATTTCTCTGCCCATGACACTAGCATGTCTGCTGCCCGCTGCATTCTATAATTTGCTGTGGTGACATTTTCATCAGCGCACCAGAGTACTAGGTCATCTGCATATAAGGCAGCTTAGCTCCTGCAGGGAGATCTTTCACCAGGTCATTGATGTAAACAAGGAAGAGTGTTGGGGAAATTACTCCTCCTTGAGGTACCCCCTGATGAGCAACACTTTTCTGCTCTGCAGACCGTCAAGAGTGACTCTAGTTCTCCTGTTATGCAAGTATGACTGGATCCATTTCATCATGTTGCCTTGGATTCCACTTCTCCTAAGTTTTGCAATGAGGCCATCTTTCCACACCTTGTCAAAGGCCTGCTTGAAGTCGACCCAGATCGTTAGGACCTTTTTCTTCTCCTGGAAGGCATCTTCTATTGCTTGAGACAAGTAAGTAACTTGGTCTTCTATACTGTAGCATTCTCTAAATCCAGCTTGTTCCGGCACCAGGATCTGCTCAGACTCTAAATACCATTTCAATCTGTGGTTGACTATTCGCTCCATAGTCTTCCCAACACAGCTTGTGAGACTGATTGGCCGGTAACTTGCAGCCTCGGTCTTACATTTCCCTTTCTTTAGTATGGGTATTGTGATGGCTTCTCTCCATACTTGGGGTACCGTTCCTTTCAACCAGCTGTGGTTGAATATCTCAAGCAGTTTTGTCTTTGCTGCTGAGCTCAGATTTACTAGCATTTCGTTGCTGATTTTGTCTGGGCCGGGTGACTTTTGAAACTTAAGCTTGGAAATAGCCTTCTGTAGTTCTCCTAGTGTGATGGGTTCCCTCATTGGGGCAGGAGTATCTGTCTGTCCCATGGTTGCCAGTATTTCTTTTCTTATCTCTCTCTGATGATCTATGTTAATGGGTAAGTTGCTTTCTGAACTGTATCTTCTAGCAAACAAGTCTGCAGCTTGTTTTCCTCTGAAAAGTTTGCCACCTTCATCCAATGTGATAGTCTGCCTAGGTGAGGAACGCTCTTCATTTAGAGATTTGACTAATCTCCAAAGTTTCCTGCCGTCTTTCTCAAGGTTCAGCGATGCCGTTTTAGTTCTCCAGCTTTTCCGTTTTTCTTCTAGCTTTGTTCTCTGAAACTCTGCTACAGCCTTTTTCCATTTGTTGTGAGTTTCAAGTGAAGGCTGAGACTCTGCGTCCTTTCTAGCCCTGTCCATGGCTTCCTGACGTTCTTGGAGTGTGTTGGACCAGTATGGTATGTAGTTACGCCGGCATCCTTTGGGAATGGTTTCTTTTGCAGCTTGTAGTATGCATCTGTTGAAGTCTTTTACCACTTCATTAATGTCTCTGTTCTGTACCTTGAGGGTAGACAGCAGCGTGTTCACCTGATGCCTGAATAAACCCCATGGCTGGGCCTGTACTGAGAGTTGCACTCTGGACAGTAAGAAAGATTGGGCGATGGTCGCTTCCCCCTAGTTGGTCTCCTACTTCTCTACTAATAGATCCAGCTATATCTGTGTGGAGAAGGCAAGATCTGGTGTTGAAGTTGTGTGCCATCCTCTGGAGTAGAAGGTAGGAGTATCTGTGGCATTATTGACTAGGATTAGGGAGTGATCATCTTGCCAAGTTTCAACCTCTTCACCTCTGTGATCCAGATGGTTATAGCCCCAGCTCTGGGAGTGGCTATTAAAGTCTCCAACTGCTATAAAGTTGGTGGCTGGTACCTGTATAGAGCTGAGACTCAGGGGTTTGTTGTTCGGACAGTAATAGTTCAGGAGTTCTATTTCCATCTTGTCTACCTTTATCTGCAACAGCTGATATTCTGCTCCATCCATGAAGGTTTTCCTTTCGTGTGCAGGAATGTTATTCCTTACAAGAGTAAGTACTCCTCCTTTTCGTCTATCTTTTCTGTCGGATCTGAAGCATTGATATCCCCTTATTTTAAAGGTTTGATCTGCTTTCAAGTGAGTCTCTTGGATACAGCAAACACTGACTTGCTTCTCATACAAGATGTTTTCCAGCTCTGTCTTTTTGCTGTATCCAGCCTGCTTGCTGTTCACTCCCTCTGCATTCCAGTGCATCATGACAAGTGGCACTCTGGGTTTCTCTTTTTCTGTTTTGTTTTGGTCAGTAGTTCTCCTCCGCCGTCTGCTGACTCCACAAGACGGTCTAGAGGGTCCTCCAGTAGCTGAGGGTGGCTCTGTCGAGGCTCAGAGCCCGGCACTGCACCTGCCTGGTGGAGCTCCACAGGGCGAGCACCAGTACGAGATTTATTTGACGGTGTACTCTCCATAGAAAAAAAAAAAAGCGAGTTGCGTGATACTGTGGTTTCCGGTGCGCCTTCTGGCCCAGTATCTATGACTTTAGCACCTGTTCAACGGGAGAGTGGGCTCATCCCTAATCTGTTTATGTTCCCAGTAGTAGACTATTCGCAAGCAGCCTGGGGGTGTCACTGCTCTGCGCGGACCTTGTTTACCGAGGCGGCGTCCGAGCTCGTATGGTGAAAATATGGTTGCATTATCTTCAAAATAGCCCTGTCTTTCCTGCCATCCTGCAACTTTGAGTTAGGGAGTTCTGAGCTCCAGTCTCTTTCCCAGGCATTTTATCCTGGCCTGGCACGCATACAGAGGACCCCACTTCTGGTTCTAAGTTAGCAGTTGGGGATAGGTGGGGTAGCACACTGTGCATTCCCCGTCATCCAGGGGGGCTCTCCAACTATGCAGAGCTTGCACAATGCTGTGCTCTGGTTCTGGGCTCACCCAAGGAATCCTCACGTCCTGCACAGAGCCACTTCCAGCTACCCACCACCTGCCAACCCCCCATTGTAGAAATCTCCTGCATGCGGCCATCCAGTCAAGAGCCAGTATTAAGTCTGGTGCCCAAGTGATTCCCCCCCAAGCTCAGTGTGCAATTCTGGGTTCTCATCATGCTGCAACACAGGGGGGATTGTGATGCTCAGCCATCTCTCTCAACTCTGCACCGATAAATGACAACGGGGACTTAACTGTGTCTCAGTACTGGGAGGCCCCGTTTCCGGGTACACCACACACAGCCAGTTGAGGCAACGGTCGCCGTGGCGTGTCTTCAGTGGGGAAGTTGTGGAGTCTTCCTGTCCATGTTCTTGCACATCCTAACACTGCCCGCAAGACATCGGAGGTTTGGAGAGTGGCCTTCTCTGCTTTTTTGAGCCGGGGTGGGCTCCCCGGGCAAGTCTCGATGGGGATCGGGACGTGTCCACGCGCCAGTGGGCCCAGCATCGGCCGCATCTGTTGGAGGACTTGCTCTGCCAGGTTTGAGTTAGTAAATTCCAACTTTGTCATCTTCTTGGCATTGTGATGCTGGGGTGCCTGTGGATTTCCTAACGCCCCGGGTAGAAGCCAGAAGTGTACTGTGCCAGCTCTGGGGGAGATAAAGGGGGTGTTTCTGCGTCTCCTTGTGATACGTAGCCAAGGTAGGGCTCACAGTGCTCTTTCCCCGCCACCAAATTGCCTGCTGGTTACGCCGAGTTCTCCGAGGCTCTAGGCATGTGACCAAGAGTTGAAGGCAATAGGATCGTCACGTCCTGAGTCTCTGTGCCTGTACGATGGGTTCCGATCTTCAGGGAGCAGTCCACACTCGTTCCCACTCCCAAGACTTGTTCAGTATCCATCTGGCTCCTTCCCACCCACAGAGGGCGCATACGGTGTAGTGCACCGGTTTTATTATCGAGGTTTGCTCCTCTAGATCCGTTGTGTTTAGCCTGAGGATTCGCACCCTCAGTTACCAGGACTACCTCGAGGAGGGTGTGGCTCTTCACCACGCACAACGATCTTGGGGTATGAGAGGTTTTGCTAGGCCAAGAGACTAACACCGCAATGGTCGCTCCTTTCATGAACAGAATTCACTAGGCCTAGGGTGAAGCAAGGGGGAAACCCACTACCCACAACACCAGCACATCATACCCCCTGTCTGTAGACTTTGCCCCATAGATGTGTCAACATTCGGTATAGATGTATCAACATTCGGTATAGATGTGTCAACATTCGGTATAGATGTGTCAACATTCGGTATAGATGTGTCAACATTCGGTATAGATGTGTCAACATTCGATATAGATGTGTCAACATTCGGATATATGTGTCAACATTCGGTATAGATGTGTCAACATTCGGTATAGATGTGTCAACATTCGGTATTGATGTGTCAACATTCGGTATAGATGTGTCAACATTCGGTATAGATGTGTCAACATTCGGTATAGATGTGTCAACATTCGGTATAGATGTGTCATCATTCGGTATAGATGTGTCAACATTCGGTATAGATGTGTCAACATTCGGTATAGATGTGTCAACATTCGGTATAGATAACAAGGCAAGCTATAACGTATTATTATCATCATCATTTTCATGTGCACACCTGACGGGGCATGGACCAGCGACTATAGCTTGTCCCCTAGCAAGAAGTATGAATCCAACATTCACATGTGTTTACAACTGAGGTATCCGTGGAAATTCGAGGTTACAAAGTATAGACAACTGTAAATAATATACATGTGGACGTCAGCCACAGCCACGTGTAGTTCCCGCCATCTCTGAGCAGACAAAGAAAGAATATGATCATTGTCCCGTTAGACATCTTGTAAACGGTGACTAGTATGAAATTGTGTTTTGGAGCTGGTAACCTCACCATGTTTAACAAATTGCTACAGAAGTCACTGTTGCAGACGTCACTGTTGCAGAAGTCACTGTTGCAGAAGTACATAAATGCTTTTGGTGGACGGTTCCAGCAAGGGGCTAGCGATAATGGTGGCTCCGTAGTACCGGCGAGAATCCCAACACGTGTATATAGGAATCACATATTCTATAAATATGGTTGTGGTACGAGTAGGTGAGATATAAAATATATTGCGTTTATATATGGCTAAAACTGAAATCTAAAGCAACCTTTTCACCCGTTTATCCTTGATGGAACCAACCTGAGATACCGTTCAGGTTATCTGCGCCTACATTTGTCCTGTTCCGAATTTGGGAAATTCAAATCTGCAGCCCGGGCCTACCAGTCAGCTACATTTTGTAAGAACATGATTCTTTCAGAATCAACTCACAACACATTCCAGTGTTTTGTACGTTCTGAGTCCTTGTTGACAAAAGGATCACCTGTATCGCAGATGACGTTGTCTACTGCACTGCAGGATGTGCACCATCATAATGCCGTACACCGTTGGTCGTATCTCTTGCCATCATTTTGAAATAACAATGTATACAATGCGAAATCTAGACAAATATCCGCCACCGACCATATCAAATATCAATGTATAATCTACAGGGTAAAATCGCATTGATTGTCGCCGAACGTTCCGCAGTGAATATGTGTATTATAAGGTTAGGATTAGGGTTAAGATTAGGGTTAGGATTAGGGTTTGGGGTTAAGTTAGGGTTTGGGTTAGGGTTAACCATAACCCTAATCCTAACTCAAAAATCCCCATATTCACTGCGGAGCATTCGGTGACAATCATTGCGATTTTACCATCTACAAATTCATTCGCATAAAAGCCAATGTTCTATGACCCTGTCTTTCTACGCCTGGGTGTACTTCTGTCTGAAACTGGGTACTTCCCTGAAGGCAAGAACCGAAATTCGCTGTCTGTTGAAGAGCGCGTCGCTGAACAGAAAGCGACGGCTGAATCTGTCCCCAAGTCGTTGCCTGTTTGGCCAATATAGGTTTTGCAGCAACGTTTACATATGATCGTATAAATGACATTGCGCGATTCACACGTGAAGCTACTAGTGATGGTGTACGTAGCCTTAGGAAAGGACACCTTCTGGTTTGAGGTGACATACTTGCACGTGTTGCATCTTGTCCGACCACAGGGTAGTGTGCCAAAGTGAGTGGCATTCTCCTTTGGGAGACGGCTGTGAACAAGAAGATCCTTCAAGTTCTTGTCACGTCTATATGCCACCAAAGGTGCTTCACTGAATACTTCTTGGGTCACAGGCTCTGCTTGGAGGATAGGGAGGTGGCGGAAAAGGATCTGTTTGACAGTAGTACTATGAGGGTGATGGGTCAAGATTAATTTGACTCTATCCGAAGTGGATTTATGGTGAGGTATGAGGGCCTCCTGACGAGAGATGGGGAGCACACGTTGGAGAGCAGAGGTGAGAACATGTTCTGGATAAAGTCTGTTACGGAAGAAATCCAACATCTCATTTGCTCGTAAGTGGAAGTCATCGTCGTCTTGGCATAAACGGCGGAGGCGGAGAAGTTGTGAAAAAAGGAAGGGAGTCACGACAGGCCCGAGGATGAGAAGAGGTATACAGGAGGTAGCTGTGGGCATCTGTCGGCTTGTAGTATACTGAGGTATTAAGGCCGGAGGGCGTGATAGAAATAGTAATGTCAAGGAAGTTGACAGAAACTGTGGAGTAAGCGAGGGAGGTGAACTTAATGGTGGGGTGAAAGTGGTTCACAAAGTCGATGAAGCGGTGTAAATCAGTCTCAGACATATCTGTGAGACCTATGCCATCATCGATATATCTGCGGTAAAACCCAGGGAAAGGACCGGAGTATTGTTGCCATATCTGATGCTCCAAGTGGCCCATGAATAGACAGGCATAGCTGGGACCCATCTTCGTTCCCATGGCAACACCACTAATTTGGTCAAAAAATTGACCATTGAATTCAAAGGAATTCAGGTTAAGGACCAGTTCAGCAAGACGGAGAAGGGTGTCAGTGGATATAGAAGGGCAAGTGCGCTGATCCAGAAAAAACCGAAGAGCTCGGAGACCATCAGAGTGGGGATAGAGGTATACAGAGAGAGACGTCTAGCAAGAAAAGACGGTAGGAGCGGTCTGCTGGAGTCGGATAGAGGAGAAAGTAGTAAGAGCGTGATTGTGTCTTTGATGAAGGAGGAAAGACTCTCAACGATAGGCTGGAAAATGCTGTCGAGGAAGTCAGAAATGTGTTCAGTAGGACAAGAACAGGCTGAGACAATAGGTCTTCCAGGGTTTTCGATCTTGTGAATTTTGGGGAGCATGTAGAATACAGGCTTGCCCAAAGAGCTGTCATGAATCCTAAGACGAGATGCCCCAGGAGGAAGATCATTACTATTGATAAGCTGTTTAATGGTGTTGTGTACAATGCGATTGTTAGAGACAGTCGCATCGCTGGTCCTAGACCTGTAAAAAGAGCCATTGGTCAACTGGTTTTTACCTTCACTTAGGTACAAGTCTTTCTGCCAGACGACAATGGCTCCTCCCTTGTCAGCCGGTTTGATGACAATGTCGTCTCTACGGCGAAGAAGGGAGAGAGCACTAGACTCTGCCGAAGTGAGATTGGAATAATGCAATCTACGAGGGCGGAGCTGCTGAATGTCATGGATGGTGTTCTTGATATACAGGTCCAGGGCATTAGAGGCTCCAGGTTTAGGTGTAAAGGGAGGTTTAGTAGAGTCAGAAAAGCGTGCAAAGATGTCGGATTCAGCCTGAGACTGCGGAGTGCTGTCTTCCTCTCTAAAATGGAGCTTCAGCCTCATGCGACGGTGAAACCGATGAACATCCTGGAGGAGATTGTATTGGTCTAGGGTCGGACGAAGAGGAACAAAATTTAAGCCCTTACTAAGAACAGAGCGCTCTTCCTCAGAGAGGGGTAGATCTGGGGGGATGCAGACTACCTGAGCGCATGATGGAGTGGAGGATGGAGGGTAGCTTTGGGGTAGGGATGAGACGGGATAGTTTATGGTGTTTAGACGTGGAAAGGAACTCATGCAGCTGCCGTTCAGTGTGTGGATAGTGGTGCGTATCATAGAATAGAAAGGGAAGTTGTTGGAGGTGAGACAACGTAAGCGAAGCAGAAGCTGGGTCTGTTGGGCACTGAGGTCTGATAAAAGGCGGGAGTGACTGGCGACCACTACGCGCATACGTTGAAAGCCACATCTGGTCTCAATTCGTTGTAGGAGACGTTGTTCCCTAGGATTGAGTGTGCCAGCAGATGGATGAAAATTGGAAGAAAATCCATTAGGAAGAATTTTGTGGTGGAGGCAGGTGTGAATAAAGTGGAGATGAGAGGTGAATCTAGTTTTCTTGAAAGTAACGAACGCAAAGTCAATAGCGACACGGGATATATCAGGAGGTAGGGAGCTAAAGCTGGTGGTGACCGACACACGGAGAGAGTTGATAAAATATTTCAGAGAGGGCATAGTGGGGAAAAAGAAAAACGTCCAGAAAATAAAATATGAAATAAATAAAATATAAAACGCTAAATGAAAATAGAGATTAATGAAACAATAAATAAATAGGGTAGGTTGCGGTAATATAAGGTATGAAGGAAGAATAGGGAAATACGAAAAAAAATAATAATAAGTAGGCCTAAGTAGGATATAAAATACTGAGAAAAGGAGATAGGATAGGATCAGGGAGATAAGCAGGATAGGTAGATAGAGATACGAGATAACAGAGACACGGTGCAGTCAAAAAAATACATATATAATCGAGGAAGTTGAGGGGAACTGCGGTAAGACGTGGAATACAATGGGTGGGTTTGAAAAAAAATCGAAAAAAGGTGATTCGTCTTACGAGGACAAAAGACAAAGCTAGCGACAACGTTTTCTCATCCATGTCAAATAATAGATCATTTATTTATTCATTTATATTCTAATTCAACAAACATCATGTAAAACAGACTGCCATTGCGGCAAGAAAACATAAATGATTTTGTTTTTCTTTGCGTCCATTATATTACAGTTATACCTTGTTAAACCAAACGGTTATATTTGGGGTATATCGTGTGTTAAATTCTCATTCGGTGCTAGCCCGTTGCTAGTCCTGAAAAGGACTGGTCCTAAAAAAAGCCGCTACATAAATGCTTTGGTACAGGCTTGCTGTAATTAAGGGGGCCATCTGCAGTGATGGCTCATACTTCATAAGGTGCGACACAGAGAATAAAGATGACCAGGAGACTATTCTAATCGGCTTTCACGTCTGCCCGAATACCTGATGCTGTAAACTTGTTTACTTTTGAAGTCCCCGAAATTATGAAACTATTAGTACAGGAAATTAACGCTGGACAGCCGTATTGTTCCGTCTACACAATGACTTCTTTGACCACCGTCGCTTGCCTTAGATGGCTCGACTCCAGATTTCTCACTCCCCAACTTCAGTTTGTTGACAGTTGCTATTATCTGGCTAACTCACTGAACACTGACCATTCAATACTTGTGCTAATCTGCGCTTGTTTATTTATCAACCCGGGTCTCCACAATAACCTCCCTGGATAATTTAAGTCTTTGTCAATCAATAGCGCGTGAAAGTCGTTGACGAGATTGATGTTTGAAGCTATTAAGTCTAGAGAACAAAGACGACCATAGCGTGAAGGAAAAGAACAGTTTCCTAAGTGACATTATTAACGGAAGAAAGGCGGACATCTTAAGTTACGGCCGATAGGCCTGTGTCTTTATTTCAAACGTATCACCCGCGATAATAGGAATTGCTCTTTCGTAAGACTAACACTGCTGGGACTCGAACACAAACATTTCTTTCGGAGGTGTTATTACAGTTTTTCTATTGTTAGCTTTTCCGCCGGATATATAGTTACTTCAAAGTATCCTCGCCCAGTGTACTTGCAAACAGAAGTATTCTATTATACGAGAAATGACACGTTATTGGCCAGGTGTTTGACCGAATTGTCTTGACATATAGAAAATCTTACAGCATAACCCTTACAACATTAGCAGCGGCTCATGTTGACATAGTAATTTTTTAAAATTATTGAAATCATAATTTACCACTTTCTCTTATTTAGAGATTTTTAAAACCAACATTACAAGACAGACTACAATAATTCATTAGGCTCATACTTAGAAAGAGCGTTCGAATCGCCAAGCGGTTAAAGTTACTGGGTTCCGGGATTGTAATCTGACAGCTTCACGCTCCAGTCTACCCAGATGTAAATGGGTACCTGACTCTGCTTTTGACTTAGGGAAGGCAAAGAACAGAGAGGAACGGAATTGGTTACCCCACCTCATAAAGCTATACATATTATGGTGGAGTCTCTAAGACTTCACTTCCATACGTAGCTTCTGCCATGGAGATTCAGTATCAAGTTTAGTGCGCCGAAGTCAAGCAATGGAGTTATAAACAGAGTTAGCATCCATTGAAACAAAAAAAAAGGTAAAGGAACCCGTTACACGCCCATTGAGGCATATTGGGAATATGGTGTTAGGCCCATATTTTCTTGACCATCGGCACACTAGGGGTGATGTGGTCAGCATCACGCCGGCCGCCTTAACCTTCCCAGAGTTGCTCTGGTACCCAGTTGGGGTTGGGTCGACCCAGGAGCCGTTTGCGGCCTAAAAAAATCCCACCTCATCTGGGGATCGAACCGTAGACCACTGAGCTAGGAAGCCAGTGCACTAACCACTATGCTACCGCATTGAAACAAAACTGCGAACAAAAAGTTTAATTCATTCATTAATTCATCCATTCATTAATTCATCCATTCATTAATTCATCCATTCATTAATTCATGACACGTCAACTTGCTAAAGCGCCTAAGACTTCAACAAATTCATACTGGGCCTTCATGTTCTGGGCCTTCGTGTTCTGTGCCATCCACTCAGGTTTCTTTCATGTTCTCTCTCCCTCTTTAATTTAGTTCTCTTCTGTGTGTTTTTTTTTTTCTCCAGTTTCTCTCTACTTCAGTTACAGTCGGAACTCCGTAACAAAAACTTTCTTTTAGTGCTATCAACAGATTTCCTTGGTATATCTTCTTCTTCTTCTTCCTCGTTCGTCCTGAAAAGAACGTTGGTTGCGTTGTGTCGCCGTTTACAGCGAAGCTGTGATATTTGCGCCTTTCGGCCCGACACATCCTATTTCCGCACGGCATTTTTTGGGGACCGGGTTTGCATTCCCTCTTCGATCCCTACTCTCTCAGCCAGACTGCAGTGATGCAACCTGTTTCCGGGACCACCACTTGGAGGTGGAGTAGGGTCTTGGTCAGCTCTGGTTCGCTGACCCTAACGCAAGCAGTCAAGCTATGAGTCGCTGACTGCATTCATCTCTCTTGCTGCGTCTTCGGTCCCTCCTTAGTATATGTTCAATGCCAACATCTTGTTCTCACCTCCATTTCCGGTGGCACTTGTCTGGTTCTTATAATCACTTCCATATTGGTTGTGACGGTATTGCCTCCCCTGCTTTGCAGTAGTGGTCCAACAGTGGCCAAAACTCAAGAGTATCTATTATAGGCTTCAATGGAATCTATCTTTCCACAAGATTACTCTTGGCAGAAATGTAGATAGAAGAGTAGTAAAGCTTCCATCACATGGAAGTCTTCACAAGATATTCAGATAAGCGAAAACAATGCTGGCTGTCGCTGAGCACGTTAATTCTGTAATCTGCCGACAACTTTTGTGAAGAATTTAAGCAATGGTTTATTCTAGCTCGTTAAACCCCCACCGCTGAGTCAATCAGTGGAATTATTATTAAAATATATAGCTCTGTTTAGAGTGTGTGATTAGTAACTTTGACTGAGACAAACATGTAGTATACTTAAAAGGATTGAATCGAAGTTAAATTTGTAACATTACAAATAACAAAATTTAATAATCACTTTAAGTTTTAACAGTTGGAAAATAATTTGAATATTTATGAACAGGATTTCATCACTTGAATGGAATTTAACTGAATAAAGGAGGTCACTTTTGGCAGCGGATATTTTCACTTAGCTGCCAATGGTAGTTTCTTCTCCCGCTGGGTTAGTTCCTTTCACTCTGCTCGCGCTCGTCTCTGGTCAAAGTTCAGGTGCCGCACGTTCCCAGAACGTCAAGGAGTAACGGCCAAGTTGGTTCTGCGTCTGTCTATAGGACCCTCTTATGATGGCTGTCTCGCACAACGTCAGTCCACTTCTACCTTCACTTGGTTCCAGAGATAGTACTTTTTGCTGGTACCTCCAATAACTGGTAATAGATATAGAAACGAAACGCTCTTCTGGGTATGGCGTTTTCCGGCACCGTTATGTGCCCCCCTATTCTATTCTACCATCCCATGTCAGAATTTACCCTCGATGAGAATTAAATTTAATCCCTCGGGATAAAACTTCCTTTACATTTAAACTGAATAGCTGTAGCTTTACATTACATTTAAATGAAAATGTTAAACGTACAGATATAATATGTTTTACATTTACATCTCCGCTGTTTGAAAAGTGTTCATAATATAAATTCATTTATGTTTCCTTTATATTTACACCTGTTGAAAAGTTTGAAACTTCGATTAATTTAAAATGAATATTTTCACATAGGCATTTACACTGGTTTAAAGCGTGAAAACTTACATTAATTTTGAAGTGAATGTGTTTATAGGGACATGTACACTGCTTTGAAAATGTAAGTATAATTCTTAGAATGTAAATCATTTCTTTTCATCCTTCCCTTCATGCTCTATAGGGAACATGGAACTACTTTACGTTTTTAGTTCTCTTTACGAAACTATCAATAAAGCAATCACCAGCCCGTGCAGTGGTGGTTCATGAATCATCATTCTAGATACTGAGGTTGCCAGCCTCAAATAACTTTGACATCCAATAGCAGTTTTCATACATTAAAATTCACATGGTAATATATGTATGTATATATATATATATATATATATATATATATATATATATATATATATATATATATATATATATATATATATATATATATATATATATATATATATATATATATATATATATAATTATAAGTTCACATGTTAGTAACAAAACATAGAATGGAAATGCACTACTTACGCCAACCTTGGCTACAGACGTTTTTGCTCAGATGAAGAAAAGAGACGAATTGTTCTCTTACACGCGTCTGGGATTTTTTCAATTTTGACTATATATTCCCCTTCTGACTCCGTGTTTCTTCAGTTTCCTAGTCCCGGGGTTCCTTATTGAAATTTGAAAGAAATTTCTTGTGCTTTGTAAGTCTTATCTGGTTCTCCAATAAAAGGCCCGGTTAACAAAAGGAATTATGAATCTAGTCTTCACACTGGCGAAGTCTGATGTTGTCTTGGCGAGCTTGGAATTCACAGTGAAATAAAACTGCGAAATGGTCAGGCTATATTCCTATTTTCCAAAGCGTTGTTGTTATGAATCTAATCAGAAAGATCCAATCATTTCAAATCATGCAGATAGGGTGTGATATTTCAAAATAGTCCCACGTGAAATAAGGTGCGTGCCTGCAAAGGTCACGTATTGCCATATACGGACATCTAATGCCTTGCATACACTCTCACAAACACATTTGTAGACTCATATTGTCTAAAATGTAATAAATCCATGAATACTTTTAACCAAGTGACCGGAAGCGATTATATCACACTTGTCTGCCCACAGGTGTCACACAGAGAGTAATCTCCTTATCTGTCGTATGAGTACGCAAACTCGGTGTCTTATCGGTGATTAAGCCGATAGCGCTGGCCGATGTACGTGTTAATCTTCCGCGCCTATAACCAACAAATCTGGGTACCGCGCAGCAAATGTAATGTATCATATCACCTACAGGGTACTTTAATAAAATCAAATATCTGCTACTTAGCAGAAAAATAAATAAATAAAGAAAAGTGCGATAATTTGACAGCACATAATAAAAATCAGTACCACAAGTGTACCGATACTGCTGGAGAGAAAAAAAGATCGATAGGGGCCGTCCATTTCGTCACATTAGTGACCTTGCCGTACCGTTTCTATCCTTCTAGTCTACGTATGTATCCATTATAAAAGTCTATAACGTCTTGATTGTCATGTTTGTTATTCTCCGTGTTTGAGAGCCATACAATAGGACTGACTTGAAATTTAAATAATGCACAGTACTTACTGTCTCAGACCTACGGGTCTTTTATATTTGGAAATGCGCCCTAATATAACCGAGGCAAAACTTTATTAAATAAACAAAAGAAATTTAAGTTGAAGTTTTTATTTTTCTGTTGGCTTCGATTTCTTCAGCTTTGCATAGATTTCTTCATTTTCTTTTTTAAAAAATATTTGATCAAACAAGTGAAGTAATTCAGGCACTGTGAAGCATACTCACAGAACCGGCACTTTCACAGCCTGCATGTTCAAACAGCCGGCATGTTCACAGAGCCAGCATGTTCACAGAGCCGACATGTTCACAGAGCCAGCATGTTCACAGAGCCAGCATGTTCACAGAGCCGGCATGTTCACAGAGCCGGCATGTTCACAGAGCCAGCATGTTCGCAGAGCCGGCATGTTCACAGAGCCAGCATGTTCACAGAGCCGGCATGTTCACAGAGCCAGCATGTTCACAGAGCCAGCAAGTTCATAGAGCCGGCATGTTCACAGAGCCTGTTAGAATGGACGAAGAAATAGAAATAAGATGCCCAAAATGAAACAACGCAGTGGCTGACCAGCAGACCTCACTATACAGGCTTGCATACGTATCCACGGAGACAAAGCAGAATATTCTAACTAGATCTTTCCTCTCAAGGTTGCACATGTTCATTATCTAAAATACACAACAGGAAGATCAGAATATGCCAAATGAGTTGCCGAAGAAATACCGCAGGCATCGCCATAAGAGACAGATTGAACAATGAAGAAATTTGAAAGTCGTGGGAACAACACTATGTATCAACTATACATAAAGGCGACAAATCAAGCGGCGAGAACGAACGAACGAACGAACTTTATTGTCGAAGGGTTAAGAATTAGGCGCGTAGGCCCGTCTAACATTCTGCCCTTCCACTCTCATTTATCTTCCATACTATATCCTTTCATTCCCACATATTAAGCATTAATTTAAAGGCAGCTCCATCAGGCCCCCCCCCCCCCCCCACCCGCACCGGCATCCAACAACAGAATCAAGATATGACCACGAGTTTTAAAAAAAAAACTGATGTAGGTGATGTAGGCGCGTGTGTTGATGTAGGTGATGTAGGTGATGTAGGGCGTGTATGTTGATCGTTTAAAATCAAATCATCATTATTATCCTTGTTATTGTGGTTCCCTATGGAGCATGAAGCCATCGCGATAGTTGTTCCTTGTACAAGAAGCAGCCTCTACTCTCAGCATTCACATGCTCCCGCAGAAGTGATCTTTGTGGTCATCTGTTTTGTCATGATCATGTGACCAACCTCATGCTATACCTCATACTAGTAACCTTGTTCGACATTTTTGAAGGTGCGTTAGTCTTATCCGGGTTGGAAAACGACAATTGTGTCCATTAGTGTCAAAACAATAATTTTCGGTTCAGTGTTAAAATTCTTGCCAACTACAAGTATTTCAAGGGCAAGAATTATGAAAATATTACGTCGCTAGGCGAATAAAAGAGAGTTGATGAACTTTGTAATCACAACATGAGTTTAACTCAAATACCTAGTCGTGGATACATGTGGATATCTCTCGGTCCACGAGTGTAGAACTTAAACATTCAGGAAAGCAATATATTTAAGAAGAGAAGACAACATGACAGTAAATAATAATAAAGACAATATGTACAAGAAAAGTAGAAAAGAAAAATAGAAAAGAGAAGTGGTGGGCCTCGTTTTCGAACACGTAAACCCACGTGACCTGTGGAAATGACTTCAGCCGATAGCCAACGACCCGTGTAGTTTGCTGGGGTCTCTCAGCACAGACAGTATTGGACTACTTCAGCCATGTCCCAGCAGGCGACTAATATGGGATAGAGCAGAGCGCTGACAGACTAACCAAGTAAAATACATTGCTACAGAAACCACAGGTACATAGTCATCAGAGTTTTTGAGATCATAAGAGTTTTGACGCAGGCTTCCAACTTAAGACAAGCTGTAGTGGGCGCTGTCCATGCTCTGACAGGAGGGGAAAGAATCAAATAAAACCGATATAACAATATTTCCTAAACATCATGTTCATAAATATTTTTGTAAACTAATGTTTAAATATTTTAGTTGAGTCTGTCAGAACATTGTTACATTAGCATATTAACTAGATTGCATTTTGATGACGTTTTGACCACATATTGAACAAACAGCTAATAATACGAAAAAATGAGTTCGATTAAAACAGTGACATTGTTAGTGGGCTAAGTAACTCACAACCAGAACTAATTCTGGCGTGATGGTCTCGTGAGTGGTCAAACAAAGGCCAAACGTGGAGTATAATGAGGAGGGTATTCAAAGGCATCAAGCTTCGCTCAAGATTACTCTTGGCAGAGATATAAATAGGAGAATGATGCTTCTATTTAAGGGAGCTTCACAGAATTTTAAAGAAAAGCAAACATAACAACTGAAATCATCTAAGCTGTTAGTAATTTATTTTTCTCCCGCCGCTTCAGTGAGTTAATATATTTTCACTCGTATTTTCTGAGCCCGCAACGTAAAAATACCGGAGAGGAGTGAAGACTAGGAAAAAAGAACGAACATATTTTGTGACATTAATATTATTAATTAGCTTCCTGAAAAAAAAAAAGATCCAAATAGTAAGCCTTGCAGGCGTAAGATAAAAGGAACCCATTTACAAATATAAATCCAAATAATAAATTTATTTATACATTTACGTGAGTAATAAACTGTTTTTAATTGGTCAACAAACAGAAAAAGTTTTGTAAGAATGCCATGGACAGTTAGCAAGAGTAATGAGAGTGTTCTAGAACAATCCAGTCCACAATGGACATTTCTTATTCATAATTGAAAGACGCAATCTATTCTCTTTCTCTCTTAGATATTATGATAAGAGACAATCAGAAATATATTGTGACAACAACAAAAACGCAGGAATAAGAGAATAACAAGGAGAAAAAGTACCAGACTGTATGGGCATCGTGGCATGGACAGAAGTCAACGGCAGAATGGGTAGGCAGTCCTGTGGACTGTCAATGATTTTGTCGTCGTTGGGGATATTACGAGTACGGGAATATTGTATTTGGTTTCAACAAATTATATTGGAACATCCACTCTCTCCATGGTACCCCTGTCCTGGCTGGCACCCGCGGGAGTCCGCACCGCTCTTGGTACGCCTTTGCGTCCAGTCCTATCCATCGCCAGCGCCTTCTTCTAATCTGTTAAACTGGCACGTGTCTGTTTGGTGTCAACAGTCCCACATTGGTGACTTTTGTCGTGCCATATAAATTCTTCTATTCTCCATCCGTATATAACAGTCTGCAGCTTCTTTCTAAGCGGTTGGCGGTATTAGAAACGAAATTCGTTGAAGCAAGTTCTGCTGCAAAAACTGTCCGTTACAGCGATAGCTAGCACGCACGTGCCGCCTGCTAGTTATTTGGGCGGGAAAGCTCATTCGTCATTCTGGCGCTACAATTTCATACTGCTATAACAAATATTTCAGACATTTTTAAAATAAAAGATCATCGTGAACTGTGAGTATTACTGTAAGCATTTTATCTGCTGTTTCATTAACAATAACATCTTGAAAACTTTGTCAGTAACATCTTGACAACTTTGTCATGAACAGTAACTTTATTTGACTAATATCTTTATTGTAATTATTGCTAGAACACAATTATGTATTTCTTAATATTTAAAAGTAATATTTTGGATCGTCAAATTGCATTTTTATGATAAAGTAAGTTTATTGTTAATACTGGTTGAAAAGACAACAATGGAGTTTGAAAATCAAAGACAGAAAACAATAAAAATAAAAGTAGAATAAAGGTAATATAAACAAATGCGACAAACGATGATCGCCAGACTGCTCTTAGAAAACACATTCCTACAAAATGTGGACCCGTATCGTGACAGCAAGAGACAACGGACAATGATTTAAAATATGACACATAAATCATGAGATGCCACCACAAATGGGAAGATATCAAGTTCTACGAGTATATATATATATGTCACATGTTTAGTCACATGACATCAAGGGCAACAGGAAAGATAATAAAAAAAATTATAAAAAGTGAGCATAGTCTTAGTTTTTACCTTTCAGATATCTTAACAAGTTAGTCAATCCTCTGTAAGACTCCACTAGTTTATATATGTGTTTATTCCAGTTTAGCTGTTCGTCCAGTGGTCATTTCTAGACATCGATAATTCTCACTAGACATCGATAATTCTCACTAGACATCGAGTGAGAATTCGATAGGAAGACTTGGCATACTTGTTGTTGAAGGCCTATGCTCCTTGGGGAGCTCATTGGTAATGATGATGACAAGAAAGAAGGGCGTTTATCAAACCCTGAGCTCTACAAGTAAATAAGACGATAAATAAGACGATAAATAAAACAATAAATAAGAAGGAAAACAGTACATTCTAATTTCACGTTGAGTCTATCAACCCCCTGTTTTACCCCCGTCTTACGGCAGTTCTCCTCATATATTTGAGTCTATCAACCCCCCGTTTTACCCCCGTCTTACGGCAGTTCTCCTCATATACTTGAGTCTATCAAGCAAGATTTAGTTTTAGACCAGTGCTAGCATTTAAATCTTCAGGTGATAGATTTAGTTTTAGACCAGTGCTAGCATTTAAATCTTCAGGTGATAGATTTAGTTTTAGACCAGTGCTAGCATTTAAATTTTGAGGGGACAGATTTAGTTTTAGTTTTAAATCTTCAGGTGATCGATTTAGTTTTAGACCAGTGCAAGAATTTTAAAGTGTTCAGTGATAGATTTAGTTTTAGACCAGTGCTAGCATTTAAATCTTCAGGTGCAGTTTAAATTTTCAGGTGATTTAGTAGATTTCTTCAGTTTTTTTAGACCAGTGCTAGCATTTAAATTTTCAGGTGATAGATTTAGTTTTAGACCAGTGCTAGCATTTAAATTTTGAGGGGACAGATTTAGTTTTAGACCAGTGCTAGCATTTAAATCTTCAGGTGATCGATTTAGTTTTAGACCAGTGCAAGCATTTAAATGTTCAGGTGATAGATTTAGTTTTAGACCAGTGCTAGCATTTAAATCTTCAGGTGATAGATTTAGTTTTAGACCAGTGCTAGGGGACAGATTTAGTTTTAGACCAGTGCTAGCATTTAAATGTTCAGGTGATAGATTTAGTTTTAGACCAGTGCTAGCATTTAAATCTTCAGGTGATAGATTTAGTTTTAGACCAGTGCTAGCATTTAAATGTTCAGGTGATAGATTTAGTTTTAGACCAGTGCTAGCATTTAAATCTTCAGGTGATAGATTTAGTTTTAGACCAGTGCTAGCATTTAAATGTTGAGGGGATAGATTTAGTTTTAGACCAGTGCTAGCATTTAAATCTTCAGGTGATAGATTTAGTTTTAGACCAGTGCTAGCATTTAAATCTTCAGGTGATAGATTTAGTTTTAGACCAGTGCTAGCATTTACATTTTGAGGGGACAGATTTAGTTTTAGACCAGTGCTAGCATTTAAATGTTGAGGGGATAGATTTAGTTTTAGACCAGTGCTTGCAGTTAAATGTTGAGGGGACAGACTTAGTTTTAGACCAGTGCTAGCATTTAAATGTTCAGGTGATAGATTTAGTTTTAGACCAGTGCTAGCATTTAAATGTTGAGGGGATAGATTTAGTTTTAGACCAGTGATAGCATTTAAATACCAGTGATAGCATTTAAATGTTCGGGTGATAGATTTAGTTTTAGACCAGTGCTAGCATTTAAATGTTCAGGGAATAGCTTTAGTTTTAGACCAGTGCAAGCATTTAAATGTTCAGGTGATAGATTTAGTTTTAGACCAGTGCTAGCATTTAAATCTTCAGGTGATAGATTTAGTTTTAGACCAGTGCTAGCATTTAAATGTTGAGGGGATAGATTTATTTTTAGACCAGTGCTAGCATTTAAATCTTCAGGTGATAGATTTAGTTTTAAACCAGTGCTAGCATTAAAATCTTGAGGTGATAGATTTAGTTTTAGACCAGTGCTAGCATTAAAATCTTGAGGTGATAGATTTAGTTTTAGACCAGTGCTAGCATTTAAATTTTGAGTGGACAGATTTAGTTTTAGACCAGTGGTAGCATTTTAATGTTCAGATGATAGATTTAGTTTTAGACCAGTGCTAGCATTTAAATGTTCAGGTGACAGATTTAGTTTTAGACCAGTGCTAGCATTTAAATGTTCAGGTGATAGATTTAGTTTTAGACCAGTGCTAGCATTTAAATTTTGAGGGGACAGATTTAGTTTTAGACCAGTGCTAGCATTTAAATCTTCAGGTGATAGATTTAGTTTTAGACAAGTGCAAGCATTTAAATTTTTAGGGGACAGATTTAGTTTTAGACCAGTGCTAGCATTTGAATGTTCAGGTGATAGATTTAGTTTTAGACCAGTGCTAGCATTTAAATGGTCAGGTGATAGATTTAGTTTTAGACCAGTGCTAGCACTTAAATGTTCAGGTGATAGATTTAGTTTTAGACCAGTGCTAGCATTTAAATCTTCAGGTGATAGATTTAGTTTTAGACCAGTGCTAGCATTTAAATTTTGAGGGGACAGATTTAGTTTTAGACCAGTGCTAGCATTTAAATGTTCAGGTGATAGATTTAGTTTTAGACCAGTGCTAGCATTTAAATGTTGAGGGGATAGATTTAGTTTTAGACCAGTGCTTGCAGTTAAATGTTGAGGGGACAGACTTAGTTTTAGACCAGTGCTAGCATTTAAATGTTCAGGTGATAGATTTAGTTTTAGACCAGTGCTAGCATTTAAATGTTGAGGGGATAGATTTATTTTTAGACCAGTGCTAGCATTTAAATCTTCAGGTGATAGATTTAGTTTTAAACCAGTGCTAGCATTAAAATCTTCAGGTGATAGATTTAGTTTTAGACCAGTGCTAGCATTTAAATTTTTGAGTGCACAGATTTAGTTTTAGACCAGTCGTAGCATTTTAATGTTCAGATGATAGATTTAGTTTTAGACCAGTGCTAGCATTTAAATGTTCAGGTGACAGATTTAGTTTTAGACCAGTGCTAGCATTTAAATGTTCAGGTGATAGATTTAGTTTTAGACCAGTGCTAGCATTTAAATTTTGAGGGGACAGATTTAGTTTTAGACCAGTGCTAGCATTTAAATCTTCAGGTGATAGATTTAGTTTTAGACAAGTGCAAGCATTTAAATTTTTAGGGGACAGATTTAGTTTTAGACCAGTGCTAGCATTTGAATGTTCAGGTGATAGATTTAGTTTTAGACCAGTGCTAGCATTTAAATGGTCAGGTGATAGATTTAGTTTTAGTCCAGTGCTAGCATTTAAATCTTCAGGTGATAGATTTAGTTTTAGACCAGTGCTAGCATTTAAATTTTGAGAGGATAGATTTAGTTTTAGACCAGTGCTAGCATTTAAATGTTCAAGTGATAGATTTAGTTTTAGACCAGTGCTAGCATTTAAATGTTCATTTGATAGATTTAGTTTTATATCAGCGCTAGTTTGTTAATGTTCAGGCGATAGATTTACGTGTAGATTATTGCTAGAATTTTAATGTTCTGGCGATAGATTTACTTTTAGGTCACGTCTAGTATTCAAATGTTCAAGCGATAAATTTTTTTTTTTGTTCTTCAGTTTGTCGATGGAGTTAATGTCAAAATGCAAGACTGCTATAATCTTGATGATTTTCTTTCAACCGTCCACACAAGTTCTGCTGCAGTCGCATTACAAAGTGATCAAAGGTGTTCAGTTGTTGGACACGACAGATGAACTTTTGTCCAATCATAATCGAGGAGGTCTTGTTGCATGCGCCAGCGCTTGTGACATACATGCAACGTGCACAAGTGTGACCTATGACCCTGCACTGAGGTCATGCAAAAGAAATCTCTATGATATATATACTTTTGGTCAAAAGAACATGACGTCATCAAAGAATATGCATTATCTGGGCAAGGTTAAAGAAGACAGTAAGTTGAATACATCAGATCGTCATTATTTTGTTTGTCGTCCCTTATGGAGCATGCAGCCACAACTACAGCTGGACTACTTGCAGGAAAGTTGCGTGCTCTTGCCGTGATTGTTCCTGTAGTAATTTTTTTACGTGATAAAGTTGCCAGACTCAAGAAAAAATTTCATATTGTATTTTATGGCATGCATAAGAAGCAGTAGTCATCTGTCTTTGTCACCACAGAGAACTACAAGGCTTTACGTGCCTGCATATTAATGATACAGTATCGGTCACTTTATTGTAATAACTATATGTGTGAGCTGTCTGGTTTTACTTTTTAAATATTCACATAGTTTTCATTGACTTATTCAGACATTTAACGAGATTGTTTCCTAGGATTCATGATTAATTAGTAGTTTTGTATTTGGTAGAATTTGTGGACCATTCTTGAGCAAACTGATAGTCACTAAGGTACCATGAATCGTTATTTGTTTTGTATTTTTTTATTTTAATAATAAATATCCCGTTCAACCCTTGATGGGTTATAATTAGGATATGTAGTTAATTCAAGATACTAATTTTGATTTCCGATATCAAATTATGGTATCATCATCTCGCTGCACTCAATCCAAGGTGAGTAAATCGAAAATGTAAAATTATGTGAATGTATGTGTGCGTGCTTGCATGAATAATGTCTCGGTAGAACAGTACCGTATGTCATCTCTGAAGGACCAGTCTAATAATTGCCAGTCTAGTAAATATTATGTCGATTAAAAAAAAAAAGTTTTGGTGATTTTAAGATAAACTATGCGCTATTGATCACTTATCTCATCAAAACCATAATAATGTCAAAATACGAATATAAAATTTAAAAGGAGCTTCCATTGCAGTGAGAAATGTGTGGTACCGGTAATGACAAGAAATCATGCCGAGAACAAATATAAGAATGTTCCACTCAAAAGTCAAGGCAGTACTTATGGGTGGCTTTTAGACATGGACAACAAACAACAACAACAACCAAGACGTTATATGTTTTCAAAATACGCGCTGGCTTAGAATAGAAGGATGACCAAGAGCTGACGCTCAGTGACAGTAGATCAATGTCAAGTCAACAATAGAAGGATTGAAGTCAACATTAGAAGAATTAAAGTCAACAATAGAAGGATTGAAGTCAACAATAGAAGGATTGAAGTCAACAATAGAAGGATTGAAGTCAACAAGAAAATCATAATTTTGAGCTGACTCAAGAACGAGAAGAGCATGAAGTGAGGACAAGACAGTGGCATTGAATAAGAAACAAATAAAGACAACCAGCAAATAGCATTACAATGTCGTCCTTGGTCTGGAATACTTGGACATGAGAAATAGAGGGAGTTTCTTCTTCTTCTTCCTCGTTCGTCCTGAACAGGACGGTGGTTGCGTTGTGTCTGTTTACGCCGGAGCTGTGATATCTGCACCTTTCGGCCGACACATCCGACTTCAGCACGGCATTTTTGGGGACCGGGTTTGCCTTCCCTCTTCGATCCCTACTCTCTCAGCCAGACTGCAGTGATGCAGCCTTGTCACAAAATTAACCGTGATACAACGTTAAAATATCTCCAATGATACAACGTAGGGATAAAAACTAATGCGTAAGCCATGGAAATTAAATTGTTAGACTTGAAGGCAAAACGGAACGGGATGAGAACGGAGATCAAAAGGAAAAATCTGACTGAACGCGTGCTTGAAACTAGCGAGGCAAAAAGGACGCAAATTGGTGGGGAAAGGAGGAAAAAGTCACGTTCCCCAAGTTGACATAAAGTAAAGAAATCGACATAAGGGACCTTGGATATTATACGCCACAGTCATTTCTTTGACGCTTTTGCGATAACTTAGCCCGTTTATTTGAATGCAGTGATGAGAAGATTCTAGAAAATATTTGAAAAGTAACTTTTCTTAATAATAATGTTAGGAATATAAAACCTAGCTGGCCGGATGGCCCATCTTGAGCAGTGAAATAATATGCTTTCATTTATACAGACGGACAGATAATAAGAAAGATATTGACAAAAGACTGTGTTGTTCATATCAGCGAGCGTCTGCATTGAAATAAAACATGTCACTAATTTTCAAAAAATTGTGGCCTTGAAGATGCAAGTGCTAAAATCTAGTTGGAATGAAGAGACGGGGTGGGATGGTGAATTGTGGCTAAAAATAACTTTAAAGGCGAAATTGTGTAGGGGAAGGCAGGGTTGGTTCAAAAAACAAGTGTGTTTTTTGTGTGAAACGCAAGTAGAGACGGACGGACCAACAGACAATAAGGCATACTTGACTGAGGTATGACTGAAATGACTTTTGGTAGGATATTTGAATTTGAAAAAGAAAAGGCAGTGATTGGCCATAGATGAATATATTATCGGCGCTCAGACGCACATTTTGTGCCATTCATTATAAGTTGTCCTAGTAGACACAGTGAATTATTAAGTGGTGTAATTCCCAGAAGCTATTGAAATATTTAGAGGGACGCCATACTATGGCCAGCAGCTCAGCTGAGTTTTGCTAGCATTTAACTGTGTTCTATATTCATAATTCTGGTAAGACTGAAATTATTTCTTTGTACATTTTAATATTTGTTTAAGGTTTCGAGTGATTTGATACTGCAATAGCATAATCTGTCCCTTACAACAAGTAAGGATTCGCTCTAGACCCCCCGCCCCAGTTCAGGGTCTAGAGACAAATAAAATACATAAACTCCAGTAAGGATTAGGAAGGACAGATCAAGTGTTGAGATCAGTGGAACATATCACTATCCTATTCTATGGCAGGAAGCTAATGAACATATTTCAGAATCTGTAGTCTGGGAGAACTTATCCTATGTGAAACCAACTTGGTAAGATGTGTTGTTTGGTCAGAAAGATCTGACCCATCTATGTGGTGTTGTTGTTGTGTAGTGTTGTGTCCAGAAATGATTAGAGGATGGAATTCTGACACATGACTAATACTTTGATTGCAGAACTGTGAGTTTCAGTTGGCACCACTGTGGTGTCAAGTGAGTTGTTGAATATTACCAGAGTGGACCCGTGCAGTAACATTTTGTCAGAGCAGCCTATTATAGCCCCCAAGCACGGAGAGGTGGGGCCACCAGACTTCTGATATAGCCCCCAAGCACGGAGAGGTGGGGCCACCAGACTTCTGATATTGCCCCCAAGCACGGAGAGGTGGGGCCACCAGACTTCTTATATTGCCCCCAAGCACGGAGAGGTGGGGCCACCAGATCTCAGCACCAGAGCTACACCTTCAAGCTACGTGAGCGTCTGGTCTGCTGAGAATTCACCAACTCAACTTATTTCCTAACACACCCATAAAATTTCCATCAAATAAATGGACAATGTGTAGTCGCCATAGACAGGGAGTGATGAGGCCACCCCAACAGCACATCCATTAAATGTTCTCCCAAATAGATTACAACTATAAACAGTAATAATATTAACTAGTCTAGTAACATATATATGTACACACCTTGCATTTATTATGTAATATTCATGCATTTCTTTCATAATTGCTAAACCTTTCATATGTTCTGGCCAAAATAAAACCTTGGTTCAGAACAAATAAATGTAAGAAAATTACTATCCAATTTTTACACACTTGAGTTTGTTCAGTGTATTATAACATTTATTAATATTATTAGACTTAGTAAATATCTGTGTGTGTGTATGTAAACTACCACAACACATTACATATCATTACCCTAGACATTTAACGTAGCCACATTCATTAGTAAAAAAAGATAGGTGTGAGGTCGTAGTGGTAGCAAGAAGGGCCTTCTACATTTTATCTCAGGAGCCTTCACAGCTGACCTCATGCATCACACTTAGTAATATCACCATCATACAATACCATCAAACCCACTACAAGCCTATTTCCAGGACCACCACTTGGAGGTGGAGTAGGGTCTTGGTCAGCTCTGGTTCGCTGACCCTGACGCAAGCAGTCAAGCTATGGGTCGCTGACTGCATTCTCTATTGCTGCATCTTTGGGTCCCAGAGGGAGTTTGAAAAACACACCGGATAAATATTAGGAGAAAGACATAAAATGCACACAGAAGACTTTGAGAGATCTTCAGCGAACGGAACAGGAGATGAGAGCTTTATGTGAACTAGTTGGAGTCCTAATGACAGGAGATGAGAGCTTTATGTGAACTAGTTGGAGTCAGTGGCGTATCCTGGTAATGCGAGCTAGGCGTGCTGCTACTTAAAATGAATATGTACGCCTACTATTTAACCCCTTCCCCTCTTAATTTAAAAACCAACTATATTCAATTACGCAACGATAGTTATTCGGCTGGAAGAAAAACATTAACTAAATAATACATATTTTCACTTACAGGTTTCACTTGAAGATCAGATCTATTCTTCTTTCGTTTTGCAGAAATTTCTCTGTTACAGCATCGTGAAATGTATTCTTCATTCTAACCTTGCTCAAAAGTTCCTTTTCAATGGACAATAGGCTGAGACTGAAGAGTCGATCTTGACCTTGTGTAGATCTGTGGTAACTGTGGATTCGCTTTACAACTGAAAACGATCTTTCTACAGAAGCAGTAGTTGCTGGAATTGTCATTATCAATTCTGCCAGTTTGAACACTTCTTTAAAGCCTGAACTGAGATCATTTTCAACTAAGAACTGCAGTAACTCATGAACTGACTTGTTGCAGAACTCATCCGAACAATAAAGTACAACAAGTTCATTCTTCAATCTTACATAGTCGAACATTTCTCCATAAACGTTTTTTAATTTTTTGATGAGGTCCTCTGAAAAAATTTTTCTTGAAACTGGTATACTTTTGCTCATAAAGAAGGTGGAAATACTCAAGTTTCTTTAAAGCTGCAAACCTTGTTTCTGAGTGAACACTAATGTTATCAATGCTTTCAAAATACAGTTGGCAACATGCATCTTTTCCTTTACAGCCACGGCGTCGTTTATTTGTAGATGATTCAAATTCTTCTCCCCTTCTTCCCAATGCAGCATACCAAATCTCATTAAAGGCAGTATCCTTTGCTCGTTGAAGTTCATTTTTGATCTCTTCTATTTTCTTGCAGCAGTACAAAATATCGAAATTTCTTGTTTGAAGTAAATTGTATAAAACATCTGTATATGCAAATAATCTTGAAAATACTTGAAGTAGGAAAATTGTATTTAGGCTCCTCAAGAAAGACAAAAAGCCTTGCGATTTAACCACTGTGTCAGCATCCCATTCTAAAGAACAATCAATGACATTTTCAAAAAAGTCAATAAGCTCTAACCAATGATCGTTCACTGTATGTACTAATCTGGAAGTGAAGTTCCACCTGGTAGGTGCTACAGTTGGCAACTTCTTAGAAAGAAATTCTTGAAGAGCTATTGTTCTCGTAGACGATTTTGAGAAAAATGCAGGAAGACCATTGAGAGTTATAAAAAAAAATATTGCAGTCTTTGATATTCATCAAACTTTGTTGCAAGACGAGGTTCAATGCATGGGCACAGCAATGAGTAAAGAGTGCTTTTGGGTAAACATCATAACCTTTTTTTGTAAGCCATCCAAATGACCTGCCATCACAGACTCTCCATCATAAGTTTGCCCAACAAACTTATCTTTAAGTTTGTATTCTTGTACCGTGCTAACTACATGTTTAAACAAACCTTCTGAGGTTCTTTCCTGACTAACGTCGGTAAGCCCGACAAACCTTTCATAAACAACACCATCTAATACATATCTTAAGACGGTTGACAGCTGTGATTTGCACGTGATATCACAACTCTCATCCAGAAGTATAGCAGCAAAGTTTGAAACGTGGACTTCCTTCTTTATTTCATCAATGAGGACTTCAGAGATAGCCTGAATGGGATCATTTTGCACAGCCGGAGAGGTTCCGCGGAAAACTGTAGAGCTCTGTAGGTGATGCTCCAAAAGAGGGTCATATTGCTGAAATGCATCCAGAAACTCTAAATAGTTGCCTCTGTTGAAAGAGTCATTACATTCGTCATGTCCTCAGGAAGCTCCTGTTTACCAAGGAAGCATACCGCATCAATCAGACGTTTCAAGATATCTCGATTCTTTTTTACAAGTTCATTATGTTGGCTGATACTTTTATCGAGCTGATCATTAAGCAAGACGTCCACTCTTTGTCGGCCAAACATTTTCATCTGAAAAAAACATTGGACATGGCTTTTAGTCTTTTCGTGTCTCTGTGCAGCTGTACTTAAGTGGTTAAGATCATCAAAACCATTTCTACTCCATACGTTGCCTTCCGAAGAAAATAAAAAACGAGGCCAACAGAACAATTTATTCCTCTTTTCACAACCAGTTAACCAATCCACCGACTTGTAATGAGCTGTTGAAAAATGGCGTGTGTATACTTCTGTCTTAGTTTTATGTACTGTTTTTAAGAGTGGTAACTCAGGACATGGTTTACCGTTACTCACAATTGATAGTTTTTCACTAAAACTTAGTGAACAAAACTTCTTTTTAGCGATGTCGCCCAACACTTGCATTTTGGGTATATGTCAATTATCTCCGAAATACTAATTAACTTACAACTTGAAACTCACTGTAATAATCTGCACTCCCGGCAACTAACAAAAATTAATCACAAAAAACACTGGACTTGGACACAGCCGATTTTTACAACTCGAGAGCTGCAAGACGACCGCACGCATGTTCGTATTGTATTGACGTATCTGGCCATGAACTGATCCACACAAACCAGTCTTCAAACGTGAAACCGAAAGGTACAGCACGCATTGTGACGGAATTACCCGAGAAACTTCGGGCGATTGCTACCAACCAATAAAAACTGCACTATAAAACGCGTCTGGGAAACTGAAACTAGATATACTCGTAGATTTTATGCGGGAAAATCCGTTATCCTGATGTGTGCGGTCCGAAAGCAGAACATTAGAAGAGAAATATTTTATAGAATAATAAATTAAATTTTTATTTTCCTTCGGGCATAGGTGTGCGCAGCACGCACGGCACACATAGAGAATACGCCACTGGTTGGAGTCCTATATGACACAGGATATTAGAGTTTTATGTGAACTAGTTGGAGTCCTGTAAACCACACGGAGTTGAAAGATTATAGATCAAGAAGTCAATTTTGGTTTTGTCAAGTGTATGAGCTGTTATCAGATGGATTCATCTGTCAGATATATTTCATCTGTTGCTTGTTGTTCTCCCCCATCAAGTCACAGAAGGAAACTGGACGCTAGTGTTCAGAGCCCAAGCCAACAACTCGTTGTCGATGTGGAAAACCTACACCAATAGTTCCTACCACAGCGATCACGACATGGGAAACATTAATTATGCATTCTCCTCCAAGTATCCGGATGTCACGCTGCCACATTTCCGATCTAGATGGCTTGACCTTTGGCCTTCCGATGCTATTGACCAGGTAAGTATGATCCATATCTGGCAATAAATGCGTCTGATTTTCCACTTTCTTGCTATACTTCCTAACATCTTCAGAAACCAACCACTGGTCTTCTCAGTTATTCTTCCATGATCTACTATACACAGGTCAATGTTACAGTCTTTGTTTTGTGTGTTAATCAACCTACCCCTGGTAATAGAAGTTTTGGAAGTAATAGTGTTCATACAACTGTCTGGATCGTACAGGTCTATAATTCTGTAATTTCGAGCGGCGTCGCAAAAGTGACTACCCCTGTCTTAACACTTGGGGTGGGGGTGAGTGGGAAAGGGGGTGACACAAGCTGTCCATTCTCGCGTGACACAATGTCGTGTTGGTGCGTAATGTTCTGTTTTATTATTGTATATACGAGAAAGTGGCAACCGGCGTACTGGGACGTATAGTTGTCTAGGTGTATGATAAAGGTCCTCGCAGATCACACTGTCGCACATCAAGCAGCCAACAACTCATGGTTACAGTCCCAAAGAAACACTAAAATACCACATACATGTACTTAAAGTAGCATTTCACTGCGTACTGATCCCGTGGACAGCGATTACTTATAATATAAATCCCAGCTTCTCAACCACTCAAAACACAATATCACGCAATTCACCATGAATTATCCTGTTCGTACATCTTCTCTAAATCATATCCGTTCAGAACAACAGAATACACACTGTCGTGAAACGAGTGTAAGCCACTACTTGGTTAATCACTATGTCGAAATACAGATTTGCTTCAACCAATCAACGATCACCGTTCACCAGTCTCTGAGACAAAATAAATTATATTGTTCACGCAGTTCACGCAAGATGGCGGCGAAAAACTGAATAAAATTAGGCGGTATGAGCAAAAGACGAAACCGGAGGAAACCAATCAACTTGCTCCGCCAGGAACCAACCGAAAGCTTTCCTTAAGTATTTACCTGCCTATATAATCGGGCGGATTTTATGCTAACCACGCAACCCCGAACTTGACGCCAGAGATACTGACTGAAGAGGAAGAAGCTGTCACCTTGATTTGTTGCTTACCTGAGGGCATCGACCTGCAACCTTCTTCACTAGTCGAGTCAAACTGGCCTTTTTTTAAAATCTTGGAGGGTTTCATTTGTGTCCTAAAAACTGAGGTCGTATGTTCGAGTCAATCCCGCTGCCTGGAACTTCGCAGGAGCATAGAGATTGTACAGAAGCTACATCTTTAGTCCCCCTCAGTCTTGGGTGGGCTAAAGTAACGAGCCTCAGCAGGAGTTGTGTGACCCAAACTAAGGAGAACAGAACGTTTTAAGAGATGAGTACCCCGTAGTACCATTTCTGTCGGCATTGTGAGCATAGAAACTGTCAGTGATGAGAAAGTGAAATTAGCATAGCAAGAGACAAAATTAACAGCATAGCTGATAAGTGTTATATCCTTAATTAACAGCACAGCTGATATAATTTTTTTGTTCCTATAATTGGAAAACTTGTTGTAAAATATTTATATATATAAAATAAATATTTGTAAATCACATGTAAACTTACAATTCCATTACATTCCATTTTTCAACATTCACCCTTCAGCACAAGAGTAGATAGTGTATATACTAAATAAATAAGAAGGACATTGTATTTGAACGACTTGTCAACTTTATCAGTGTTAAGTAAAATCTGTTTCCTTGGTTTTTTAATATCACAGTTACACAGCGGAGGTGGCGCTTTATGTCGGTCTCCTCTCTACTATTGTTTCGAGATAGAACATTCACAGCCGTAACTAATTTGTGATACCAGTAGTCCTCTCAGACACTGGGACTTCACCATTTTCTGCAGAAATTCTATTTCTGTAATTTTCAGTACTATACTGATCCTACAGCCAAATAAAACCTCTCGCCACACTGGGGGCTCGTTCCTGGGATATTTCTCTATATCTTGAGCCATACTTAGTCTATTCATCTATCTACATTCTATCTTGTGCCACCCATAGATAACATAAGAAACAAATTTTTGAAAAAAAAAATAAAAAATTCTATAATAGGATTTTTTTAAATTGTTTTCTTAGGAGGAGTACCATTTAGTACTCAGTAAATAGTTGATGCTCACAAAGTTGCACGGAAATTTTTTGTTCATTTAAATTAATTAAGTTTAATTACAATAAATTGGTTATAGTAAATATACATACCCTATCTAAGTAACGCCATGGCTGATCTAGTGAAGTTCAGAACTGCGATCATGCAGATGAGTAAGGAATTAAATTTGACAGGTGATGCTCTCACTCAGTATGTCACAACAGAAGTGGACAAACACATGGATAGGGAAGAAAGAAAGTTGCAATTAGAGACTGAAGCAAAGAAATTAGAGGCTGATAGAGAAGCAAAGAAATTTGAGGCTGAAGAAAGGAGGTTGCTGAAAGAGAAGTCAAAAGACTGGAAGCTGAAAGAGAAGTCAAAAGACTGGAAGCTGAGAGAGAAGACAAAAGACTGGAAGCTGAGAGAGAAGACAAAAGACTGGAAGCTGAAAGAGAAACTAAAAGGTTAGAAGCTGAGGAAAGGAAATTACAAGCAGAGAGAGACCATCAGTTGAGATTAAAAGAGCTTGAAATTCAGGCAAATACTGGCAATAATGGTGGTAGCTCACCTCACTCTGAGAGTAGCTCCAGCCAGAGCACCTTAAGTGGGGCCATGAATTTTCATCTGGACCCATTTGTTGAGAAAGAAGACGCCATTGAGTCGTACCTGGATAGATACGAAAGACTAGCCACTACCTATGGCTTAGTGAAAGAAAATGGAGTCTTAAACTATCTCAGGGATTGAGAGGTGTAGCCTACGATGTGTATTTGAAGCTCTCAAGAGATGACCAGGAAGATTATGAAATCCTGAAGCAGGACTGCTTGTGAGATATGAAAAGAACTCAGAATCATATAGAAAGAAATTCCGAACAGCTAAACTTCTTCCAGGAGAAAACTATCACCAATTCTCTGCTAGACTGGAAACCTATTTGGAAAAATGGAGTAGTTTAGGAAAGTGTCAGGATCTGAAAGAAATGATAATGATGGAGCAAGTGAAAGAGTCCATGCCTCAAGAAATGAGGAAGTTTATCATGGAACAAAGAGCAGAGAGATTGGAAGATATTGTAACTGTTGCTGAGAGATATCAAGCAGCTCAGGCAGAATTATTAGGAAATAAGAAGAAGCAGGGTGAAAACTTCAAATCATCACAAAACTATACCAAATATGAACAAAAAGACTATACCACAAGGAATAAACAAAGATTTGACCAAAAGGACAAAAACCCTCTAAGATCGGATAAGACACCTTACCGGAAGGAAGGAAAGTGGTGTAAAACTTGTCTAATGAGTAACCACAATACTGCAGACTGCAGAAGGAACAACCCTCCTTATTACGCTGCGTGTCTCACAACAGGGAACAAGGGAAGGGAGGAACTGGCAGGTGGTCAGAATGACCTCCATCATCCCCCTGTCTGTGAGGAAGTGACATGTAATGGCACTAAAATTCAGTGCTTATATGATTCAGGTTTGGAATTCGACTCAGTCGTGAGTGCAACCCTAGTGCACCCTGACCAACTTACCACAGAAACAGTGGACATACAAGGGGCAATGCAGGGAACTGGCACCATGACACTTCCCATAGCAAGGATCAACGTGAGAACTCGCTATGTGGAAGGAGTGATAAGAGCAGCAGTGAGTGATGATCCTATATACCCGCTGGTAATAGGATGTAAATATGTCTTTTTGGGTGACCCAATAAAACCTGTTGTCATGGCAGCAAACCATACCAGGTCGAGCACCAAAAAGGAGGAGGGAGATCCAATAAACATTCATCGTACAAAGATGAAAAAGGCTCAAACAGCAGATAGCACATTGAAGCCTTGTTTTGGCAAATTGCCAAAGGCCCATAACCCTCCAGAGAAAGGAGACTACTATATGGAAAATGGCCTACTCTACAGACAAGCTGGAAAAGGACCTAAAAGGCATGGACAGCTGGTAGTGCCAAAATTCTATAGGGAGGAAATTATGGAGCAAGAGCATGCTACATCAGGCAGTGGCCACAGAGGAAAAGGGGCCACTGGTCAAAATATAGCATTGCGATATTACTGGCCAGGAATAATTGAAGACATAAGTCGGTATATGAAATCCTGTTCAGAATGTAACCAGGTAACCTCATTCAGAAGCGTAGACCAGTTACAGGACCTAGGGAAGCATTGTTGCGGACGTAGGCCCACAAAGAAAATACACTAGAGAAAACAACAGGTAGATGCAGTGATAAAGAGAAAACAAAATCACAACAAGTCTACTGTTACACCATTTACCATGGCAACTCTCCGTATTGTACAGAGAGGGGACGAGAGACATCCCAACCCGACTAGATATTTGTCGGAACACCATGGCCTGGATCCTTTGGAAAATGTGGTTAGTCAGCAACCAGCATTAAAAAAGCTGCAGAAACAAACCCGAACCAAAGGAGGTAGGAACCAGGGCTGTACCAAACAGTTGATGGAGACAGGCCCCACTTCGGTATACTGCCCTTAACAATAGAAATAGGTGTGGGTCCGGCAACGTTGTTGTATTGCCGTCCCCATACACAGTCCACTGGAAGCATTGCTGCGGACATGGACTGAACAATAGCAAGCACAAGCACTCAAGGATGAGATTGACTATCTCTTAAAAGAGAAAATTATTTCAAAGTCTGAATCTCCCTACAGCTCAAGTGTGGTGCTATTAAGGAAGCCTAGTGGTGAACACAGGTTATGTATTGACTACCGGAAGCTTAATGCGATCACAGAATCTCAGGTGGACCCATTACCTGACACCAACCAGCTGTTCTACACTGAGTAAGGCTAGGTATTTATCGAAGGTAGATCTAAGCAAGGGATACTACCAAATACCAGTGAAACCAGAAGTTAGGAAAATGCTGGCATTTAGTACATCAGACGGACACTACGAGTTTAATGTACTACCCGTTGGGCTGAAAAATGCTCCAAGTATCTTTTCAAGAATGATGAGGAAATTATTGGAACCTCTACAAAATCCCCATATCACTAACTTTATGGATGACATTCTTGTTGCTACAAACACATTTGAAGAGCATATAGTAGCGCTCTCCATGTTGTTTGACAGACTGAGAGCCACTGGATTGACTGCACGTCCAACCAAGTGCTATATCGGTTGTAAGGAGTTGGAATTCTTAGGTCACACTATTTCTACAGGTCATATGTCTCCTGACCCAAAGAATATAGAGAAGTTAAAGAAGGCACCCAGACCTCAAACGAAGAAAGATGTGAGATCATTCGTGTCTTTATGTGGGTTCTATCAGAAGTACACAGGAATTTGTATTAAGGACAGACGCTAGCAGTATAGGGATTGGTGCAACTCTCTTGCAGAAATCAAAAGCCCAGCCGGAGGAACATTTGCCAGTCGCCTACGCCAGTAGGAAGCTGAATGCAGCTGAGTTGAACTACACCATAGAGAAAGAATGTTTAGCTATAATTTGGTCCATCAACAAATTTTTACCTTATCTGTATGGGACACACTTTATTGTCCAAAGCGATCACCAACCTTTAACATTCTTGGCTGCATCTAAAAAGCTAAATTCGAGATTGTTAAGGTGGAGTCTGCTTCTGGCGCCTTATTCCTTTACCGTGAATTACATTCCGGGAAGAGACAATGTAGGAGCTGATTTTTTAAGTCGACACCCTAGTACTCTGGAAGGACAGACGCAAAAGGATTAACCACAGCAGGGGTTTACACGTCAGCTATGACAAGTCACAGCTAGGAAAGGAGGGGGCTATGTCGTGAAACGAGTGTAAGCCACTACTTGGTTAATCACTATGTCGAAATACAGATTTGCTTCAACCAATCAACGATCACCGTTCACCAGTCTCTGAGACAGAATAAATTATACTGTTCACGCAGTTCACGCAAGATGGCGGCGAGAAACTGAATAAAATTAGGCTGTATGAGCAAAAGACGAAACCGGAGGAAACCAATCAACTTGCTCCGCCAGGAACCAACCGAAAGCTTTCCTCAAGTATTTACTTGCCTATATAATCGGGCGGATTTTATGCTAAACACGCAACACCAAAAACGAAGCCAGACCGACCGACTGAAGAGGAAGAACCTGTCACTGTGATTTGTTGCTTACCTGAGGGCATCGACCTGCAGCCTACTTCACTAGTCGAGTCAAACTGGCCTTTTTAAATCTTGGAGGGTTTATTTGTGTCCTAAAAACCTGAGGTCGTATGTTCGAGTCAATCCCGCTGCCTGGAACTTCGCAGGAGCATAGAGATTGTACAGAAGCTACATCTTTAGTCCCCCTCAGTCTTGGGTGGGCTAAAGTAACGAGCCTCAGCAGGAGTTGTGTGAACAAAACTACGGAGAACAGAACTGTTTTAAGAGATGAGTACACATTCGTACCATTTCTGTCAGCATTGTGAGCATAGAAACTGTCAGTGATGAGAAAGTGAAATTAGCATAGCAAGAAACAAAAATTAACAGCATAGCTGATAAGTGTTATATCCTTAATTAACAGCACAGCTGATATAAATTTTTTGTTCCTATAATTGGAAAACTTGTTGTAAAATATTTATATATATAAAATAAATATTTGTAAATCACATGTAAACTTACAATTCCATTACATTCCATTTTTCAACATTCACCCTTCAGCACAAGGGTAGATAGTGTATATACTAAATAAATAATAAGGAAATTGTATTTGAACGACTTGTCAATTTTATCTTTGTTAAGTAAAACCTGTTTCCTTGTTTATTAATATCACAGTTAGTTACACAGCGGAGGTGGCACTTTATGTCGGTCTCCTCTCTACTATTGTTTCGAGATCAGAACATTCACAGCCGTAACTAATTTGTGATACCAGTAGTTCTCTCAGACACTGGGACTTCACCATTTTCTGCAGAAATTCTATTTCTGTAATTGTCAGTACTATACTGATCCAAGAGCCAAACAAAACCTCTCGCCACACTGGGGGCTCGTTCCTGGGATATTTCTGTATATCTTGAGCCATACTTAGTCTATTCATCTATCTACACTCTATCTTGTGCCACCCATAGATAACATAAGAAACAAATTTTTGAAAAAAATTCTATAATAGGATTTTTTTTATTGTTTTCTTAGGAGGAGTACCATTTAGTACTCAGTAAATAGTTGATGCTCACAAAGTTGCTCAGAAATTTTTTGTTCATTTGAATTAATTAAGTTTAATTACAATAATTTGGTTATAGTAGATATACATACCCTATCTAAGTAACGCCATGGCTGATCTAGTGAAGTTCAGGACTGCGATCATGCAGATGGGTAAGGAATTAAATTTGACAGGTGATGCTCTCACTCAGTATGTCACAACAGAAGTGGACAAACACATGGATAGGGAAGAAAGAAAGTTGCAATTAGAGACTGAAGCAAAGAAATTAGAAGCTGAAAGAGAAGTCAAAAAACTGAAAGAGAAGCAAAAGACTGAGCTGAAGAGACAAAAGACTGGAAGCTGAGAGAGAAGACAAAAGACTGGAAACTCAGAGAGAAGACAAAAGACTGGAAGCTGAAAGAGAAACTAAAAGGTTAGAAGCTGAGGAAAGGAAATTACAAGCAGAGAGAGACCATCAGTTGAGATTAAAAGAGCTTGAAATTCAGGCAAATACTGGCAATAATGGTGGTAGCTCACCTCACTCTGAGAGTAGCTCCAGCCAGAGCACCTCAAGTGGGGCCATGAATTTTCATCTGGACCCATTTGTTGAGAAAGAAGATGCCATTGAGTCGTACCTGGATAGATACGAAAGACTAGCCACTACCTATGGCTTAGTGAAAGAAAAATGGAGTCTTAAACTATCTCAGGGATTGAGAGGTGTGGCCTACGATGTGTATTTGAAGCTCTCAAGAGATGACCAGGAAGATTATGAAATCCTGAAGCAGGCACTGCTTGTGAGATATGAAAAGAACTCAGAATCATATAGAAAGAAATTCCGAACAGCTAAACTTCTTCCAGGAGAAAACTATCATCAATTCTCTGCTAGATTGGAAACCTATTTGGAAAAATGGAGTAGTTTAGGGAAGTGTCAGGATCTGAAAGAAATGATAATGATGGAGCAAGTGAAAGAGTCCATGCCTCAAGAAATGAGGAAGTTTATCATGGAACAAGGAGCAGAGAGATTGGGAGATATTGTAACTGTTGCTGAGAGATATCAAGCAGCTCAGGCAGAATTATGAGGAAATAGGAAAAAGCAGGGTGAAAACTTCAAATCATCACAAAACTATACCAAATATGAACAAAAAGACCATACCACAAGGAACAAACAAAGATTTGACCAAAAGGACAAAAACCCTCTAAGATCGGATAAGACACCTTACCGGAAGGAAGGAAAGTGGTGTAAAACTTGTCTAATGAGTAACCACAATACTGCAGACTGCAGAAGGAACAACCCTCCTTATTATGCTGCGTGTCTCACAACAGGGAAAAAGGGAAGGAAGGACCTGGCAGGTAGTCAGAATGACCTCCATCATCCCCCTGTCTGTGAGGAAGTGACATGTAATGGCACTAAAATTCAGTGCTTATATGATTCAGGTTTGGAATTCGACTCAGTCGTGAGTGCAACCCTAGTGCACCCTGACCAACTTACCACAGAAACAGTGGACATACAAGGGGCAATGCAGGGAACCGGCACCATGACACTTCCCATAGCAAGGATCAACGTGAGAACTCGCTATGTGGAAGGAGTGATAAGAGCAGCAGTGAGTGATGATCCTATATACCCGCTGGTAATAGGATGTAAATATGTCTTTTTGGGTGACCCAATAAAACCTGTTGTCATGGCAGAAATCCATACCAGGTCGAGCACCAAAAAGGAGGAGGGAGATCCAATAAACATTCATCGTACAAAGATGAAAAAGGCTCAAACAGCAGATAGCACATTGAAGCCTTGTTTTGGCAAATTGCCAAAGGCCCATAACCCTCCAGAGAAAGGAGACTACTATATGGAAAATGGCCTACTCTACAGACAAGCTGGAAAAGGACCTAAAGGGCATGGACAGCTGGTAGTGCCAAAATTCTATAGGGAGGAAATTATGGAGCAAGAGCATGCTACATCAGGCAGTGGTCACAGAGGAAAAGGGGCCACTGGTCAAAATATATAGCATTGCGATATTCCTGCCCAGGAATAATTGAAGACATAAGTCGGTATATGAAATCCTGTTCAGAATGTAACCAGGTAACCTCATTCAGAAGCGTAGACCAGTTACAGGACCTAGGGAAGCATTGTTGCGGACGTAGGCCCACAAAGAAGATACACAAGAGAAAACAACAGGTAGAGGCAGTGATAAAGAGAAAACAAAATCACAACAAGTCTACTGTTACACCAATAACCATGGCAACTCTCCGTATTGTACAGAGAGGGGACGAGAGACATCCCACCCCGACTAGATATTTGTCGGAACACCATGGCCTGGATCATTTGGAAAATTTGGTTAGTCAGCAACCAGCATTAAAAAAGCTGCTGAGACAAGCCCGAGCCGGAGGCAGGAGGAACCAGGGCTGTACCAACCAGTTGATGGGGACAGGCCCCACTTCGGTATACTGCCCTTACAATAGAAATAGGTGTGGGTCCGGCAACGTTGTTGTATTGCCGTCCCCATACACAGTCCACTGGAAGCATTGCTGCGGACATGGACTGAACAATAGCAAGCACAAGCACTCAAGGATGAGATTGACTATCTCTTAAAAGAGAAAATTATTTCAAAGTCTGAATCTCCCTACAGCTCAAGTGTGGTGCTATTAAGGAAGCCTAGTGGTGAACACAGGTTATGTATTGACTACCGGAAGCTTAATGCGATCACAGAATCTCAGGTGGACCCATTACCTGACACCAACCAGCTATTCTCTACACTGAGTAAGGCTAGGTATTTATCGAAGGTAGATCTAAGCAAGGGATACTACCAAATACCAGTGAAACCAGAAGTTAGGAAAATGCTGGCATTTAGTACATCAGACGGACACTACGAGTTTAATGTACTACCCTTTGGGCTGAAAAATGCTCCCAGTATCTTTTCAAGAATGATGAGGAAATTATTGGAACCTCTACAAAATCCCCATATCACTAACTTTATGGATGACATTCTTGTTGCTAAAAAACACATTTGAAGAGCATATAGTAGCGCTCTCCATGTTGTTTGACAGACTGAGAGCCACTGGATTGACTGCACGTCCAACCAAGTGCTATATCGGTTGTAAGGAGTTGGAATTCTTAGGTCACACTATTTCTACAGGTCATATGTCTCCTGACCCAAAGAATATAGAGAAGTTAAAGAAGGCACCCAGACCTCAAACGAAGAAAGATGTGAGATCATTCGTGTCTTTATGTGGGTTCTATCAGAAGTACATACCCCACTTTAACTCTCTGTGTGCACCATTAACCAACTTAACGAAGAAAGGACAGCCTGACAAAATCCAATGGAATGCTGATTGTGAAAAAGCTTACACAGAGCTAAAAGCAAAACTCACCAGCAAACCAATCCTTACACTACCCGATATCACACAGGAATTTGTATTAAGGACGGACGCTAGCAGTATAGGTATTGGTGCAACTCTCTTGCAGAAATCAAAAGCCCAGCCGGAGGAACATTTACCAGTCGCCTACGCCAGTAGGAAGCTGAATGCAGCTGAGTTGAATTACTCGACCATAGAGAAAGAATGTTTAGCTCTAATTTGGTCCATCAACAAATTTTCACCTTATCTGTATGGGACACACTTCATTGTCCAAAGCGATCACCAACCTTTAACATTCTTGGCTGCATCTAAAAAAACTAAATTCGAGATTGTTAAGGTGGAGTCTGCTTCTGGCGCCTTATTCCTTTACCGTGAATTACATTCCGGGAAGAGACAATGTAGGAGCTGATTTTTTAAGTCGACACCCTAGTACTCTGGAAGGACAGACGCAAAAGGATTAACCACAGCAGGGGTTTACACGTCAGCTATGACAAGTCACAGCTAGGAAAGGAGGGGGCTATGTCGTGAAACGAGTGTAAGCCACTACTTGGTTAATCACTATGTCGAAATACAGATTTGCTTCAACCAATCAACGATCACCGTTCACCAGTCTCTGAGACAGAATAAATTATACTGTTCACGCAGTTCACGCAAGATGGCGGCGAAAAACTGAATAAAATTAGGCTGTATGAGCAAAAGACGAAACCGGAGGAAACCAATCAACTTGCTCCGCCAGGAACCAACCGAAAGCTTTCCTTAAGTATTTACCTGCCTATATAATCGGGCGGATTTTATGCTAACCACGCAACCCCGAACTTGACGCCAGAGATACTGACTGAAGAGGAAGAAGCTGTCACCTTGATTTGTTGCTTACCTGAGGGCATCGACCTGCAACCTACTTCACTAGTCGAGTCAAACTGGCCTTTTTTAAATCTTGGAGGGTTTCATTTGTGTCCTAAAAACTGAGGTCGTATGTTCGAGTCAATCCCGCTGCCTGGAACTTCGCAGGAGCATAGAGATTGTACAGAAGCTACATCTTTAGTCCCCCTCAGTCTTGGGTGGGCTAAAGTAACGAGCCTCAGCAGGAGTTGTGTGACCCAAACTAAGGAGAACAGAACGTTTTAAGAGATGAGTACCCCGTAGTACCATTTCTGTCGGCATTGTGAGCATAGAAACTGTCAGTGATGAGAAAGTGAAATTAGCATAGCAAGAGACAAAATTAACAGCATAGCTGATAAGTGTTATATCCTTAATTAACAGCACAGCTGATATAATTTTTTTGTTCCTATAATTGGAAAACTTGTTGTAAAATATTTATATATATAAAATAAATATTTGTAAATCACATGTAAACTTACAATTCCATTACATTCCATTTTTCAACATTCACCCTTCAGCACAAGAGTAGATAGTGTATATACTAAATAAATAAGAAGGAAATTGTATTTGAACGACTTGTCAATTTTATCAGTGTTAAGTAAAATCTGTTTCCTTGTTTTTTAATATCACAGTTAGTTACACAGCGGAGGTGGCGCTTTATGTCGGTCTCCTCTCTACTATTGTTTCGAGATCAGAACATTCACAGCCGTAACTAATTTGTGATACCAGTAGTCCTCTCAGACACTGGGACTTCACCATTTTCTGCAGAAATTCTATTTCTGTAATTTTCAGTACTATACTGATCCTACAGCCAAATAAAACCTCTCGCCACACTGGGGGCTCGTTCCTGGGATATTTCTCTATATCTTGAGCCATACTTAGTCTATTCATCTATCTACATTCTATCTTGTGCCACCCATAGATAACATAAGAAACAAATTTTTGAAAAAAAAAAAAAAAATTCTATAATAGGATTTTTTTAAATTGTTTTTTTAGGAGGAGTACCATTTAGTACTCAGTAAATAGTTGATGCTCACAAAGTTGCACGGAAATTTTTTTGTTCATTTAAATTAATTAAGTTTAATTACAATAAATTGGTTATAGTAAATATACATACCCTATCTAAGTAACGCCATGGCTGATCTAGTGAAGTTCAGAACTGCGATCATGCAGATGAGTAAGGAATTAAATTTGACAGGTGATGCTCTCACTCAGTATGTCACAACAGAAGTGGACAAACACATGGATAGGGAAGAAAGAAAGTTGCAATTAGAGACTGAAGCAAAGAAATTAGAGGCTGATAGAGAAGCAAAGAAATTTGAGGCTGAAGAAAGGAGGTTGCTGAAAGAGAAGTCAAAAGACTGGAAGCTGAAAGAGAAGTCAAAAGACTGGAAGCTGAGAGAGAAGACAAAAGACTGGAAGCTGAGAGAGAAGACAAAAGACTGGAAGCTGAAAGAGAAACTAAAAGGTTAGAAGCTGAGGAAAGGAAATTACAAGCAGAGAGAGACCATCAGTTGAGATTAAAAGAGCTTGAAATTCAGGCAAATACTGGCAATAATGGTGGTAGCTCACCTCACTCTGAGAGTAGCTCCAGCCAGAGCACCTTAAGTGGGGCCATGAATTTTCATCTGGACCCATTTGTTGAGAAAGAAGACGCCATTGAGTCGTACCTGGATAGATACGAAAGACTAGCCACTACCTATGGCTTAGTGAAAGAAAATGGAGTCTTAAACTATCTCAGGGATTGAGAGGTGTAGCCTACGATGTGTATTTGAAGCTCTCAAGAGATGACCAGGAAGATTATGAAATCCTGAAGCAGGACTGCTTGTGAGATATGAAAAGAACTCAGAATCATATAGAAAGAAATTCCGAACAGCTAAACTTCTTCCAGGAGAAAACTATCACCAATTCTCTGCTAGTCTGGAAACCTATTTGGAAAAATGGAGTAGTTTAGGAAAGTGTCAGGATCTGAAAGAAATGATAATGATGGAGCAAGTGAAAGAGTCCATGCCTCAAGAAATGAGGAAGTTTATCATGGAACAAAGAGCAGAGAGATTGGAAGATATTGTAACTGTTGCTGAGAGATATCAAGCAGCTCAGGCAGAATTATTAGGAAATAAGAAGAAGCAGGGTGAAAACTTCAAATCATCACAAAACTATACCAAATATGAACAAAAAGACTATACCACAAGGAATAAACAAAGATTTGACCAAAAGGACAAAAACCCTCTAAGATCGGATAAGACACCTTACCGGAAGGAAGGAAAGTGGTTTAAAACTTGTCTAATGAGTAACCACAATACTGCAGACTGCAGAAGGAACAACCCTCCTTATTACGCTGCGTGTCTCACAACAGGGAACAAGGGAAGGAAGGAACTGGCAGGTGGTCAGAATGACCTCCATCATCCCCTGTCTGTGAGGAAGTGACATGTAATGGCACTAAAATTCAGTGCTTATATGATTCAGGTTTGGAATTCGACTCAGTCGTGAGTGCAACCCTAGTGCACCCTGACCAACTTACCACAGAAACAGTGGACATACAAGGGGCAATGCAGGGAACTGGCACCATGACACTTCCCATAGCAAGGATCAACGTGAGAACTCGCTATGTGGAAGGAGTGATAAGAGCAGCAGTGAGTGATGATCCTATATACCCGCTGGTAATAGGATGTAAATATGTCTTTTTGGGTGACCCAATAAAACCTGTTGTCATGGCAGCAAACCATACCAGGTAGAGCACCAAAAAGGAGGAGGGAGATCCAATAAACATTCATCGTACAAAGATGAAAAAGGCTCAAACAGCAGATAGCACATTGAAGCCTTGTTTTGGCAAATTGCCAAAGGCCCATAACCCTCCAGAGAAAGGAGACTACTATATGGAAAATGGCCTACTCTACAGACAAGCTGGAAAAGGACCTAAAAGGCATGGACAGCTGGTAGTGCCAAAATTCTATAGGGAGGAAATTATGGAGCAAGAGCATGCTACATCAGGCAGTGGCCACAGAGGAAAAGGGGCCACTGGTCAAAATATAGCATTGCGATATTACTGGCCAGGAATAATTGAAGACATAAGTCGGTATATGAAATCCTGTTCAGAATGTAACCAGGTAACCTCATTCAGAAGCGTAGACCAGTTACAGGACCTAGGGAAGCATTGTTGCGGACGTAGGCCCACAAAGAAAATACACTAGAGAAAACAACAGGTAGATGCAGTGATAAAGAGAAAACAAAATCACAACAAGTCTACTGTTACACAATTTTACCATGGCAACTCTCCGTATTGTACAGAGAGGGGACGAGAGACATCCCAACCCGACTAGATATTTGTCGGAACACCATGGCCTGGATCCTTTGGAAAATGTGGTTAGTCAGCAACCAGCATTAAAAAAGCTGCAGAAACAAACCCGAACCAAAGGAGGTAGGAACCAGGGCTGTACCAAACAGTTGATGGAGACAGGCCCCACTTCGGTATACTGCCCTTAACAATAGAAATAGGTGTGGGTCCGGCAACGTTGTTGTATTGCCGTCCCCATACACAGTCCACTGGAAGCATTGCTGCGGACATGGACTGAACAGTAGCAAGCACAAGCACTCAAGGATAAGATTGACTATCTCTTAAAAGAGAAAATTATTTCAAAGTCTGAATCTCCCTACAGCTCAAGTGTGGTGCTATTAAGGAAGCCTAGTGGTGAACACAGGTTATGTATTGACTACCGGAAGCTTAATGCGATCACAGAATCTCAGGTGGACCCATTACCTGACACCAACCAGCTATTCTCTACACTGAGTAAGGCTAGGTATTTATCGAAGGTAGATCTAAGCAAGGGATACTACCAAATACCAGTGAAACCAGAAGTTAGGAAAATGCTGGCATTTAGTACATCAGACGGACACTACGAGTTTAATGTACTACCCTTTGGGCTGAAAAATGCTCCCAGTATCTTTTCAAGAATGATGAGGAAATTATTGGAACCTCTACAAAATCCCCATATCACTAACTTTATGGATGACATTCTTGTTGCTACAAACACATTTGAAGAGCATATAGTAGCGCTCTCCATGTTGTTTGACAGACTGAGAGCCACTGGATTGACTGCACGTCCAACCAAGTGCTATATCGGTTGTAAGGAGTTGGAATTCTTAGGTCACACTATTTCTACAGGTCATATGTCTCCTGACCCAAAGAATATAGAGAAGTTAAAGAAGGCACCCAGACCTCAAACGAAGAAAGATGTGAGATCATTCGTGTCTTTATGTGGGTTCTATCAGAAGTACATACCCCACTTTAACTCTCTGTGTGCACCATTAACCAACTTAACGAAGAAAGGACAGCCTAACAAAATCCAATGGAATGCTGATTGTGAAAAAGCTTACACAGAGCTAAAAGCAAAACTCACCAGCAAACCAATCCTTACACTACCCGATATCACACAGGAATTTGTATTAAGGACGGACGCTAGCAGTATAGGTATTGGTGCAACTCTCTTGCAGAAATCAAAAGCCCAGCCGGAGGAACATTTACCAGTCGCCTACGCCAGTAGGAAGCTGAATGCAGCTGAGTTGAATTACTCGACCATAGAGAAAGAATGTTTAGCTCTAATTTGGTCCATCAACAAATTTTCACCTTATCTGTATGGGACACACTTCATTGTCCAAAGCGATCACCAACCTTTAACATTCTTGGCTGCATCTAAAAAAACTAAATTCGAGATTGTTAAGGTGGAGTCTGCTTCTGGCGCCTTATTCCTTTACCGTGAATTACATTCCGGGAAAAGAGACAATGTAGGAGCTGATTTTTTAAGTCGACACCCTAGTACTCTGGAAGGACAGACGCAAAAGGATTAACCACAGCAGGGGTTTACACGTCAGCTATGACAAGTCACAGCTAGGAAAGGAGGGGGCTATGTCGTGAAACGAGTGTAAGCCACTACTTGGTTAATCACTATGTCGAAATACAGATTTGCTTCAACCAATCAACGATCACCGTTCACCAGTCTCTGAGACAGAATAAATTATACTGTTCACGCAGTTCACGCAAGATGGCGGCGAAAAACTGAATAAAATTAGGCGGTATGAGCAAAAGACGTAACCGGAGGAAACCAATCAACTTGCTCCGCCAGGAACCAACCGAAAGCTTTCCTTAAGTATTTACCTGCCTATATAATCGGGCGGATTTTATGCTAACCACGCAACCCCGAACTTGACGCCAGAGATACTGACTGAAGAGGAAGAAGCTGTCACCTTGATTTGTTGCTTACCTGAGGGCATCGACCTGCAACCTACTTCACTAGTCGAGTCAAACTGGCCTTTTTTTAAATCTTGGAGGGTTTCATTTGTGTCCTAAAAACTGAGGTCGTATGTTCGAGTCAATCCCGCTGCCTGGAACTTCGCAGGAGCATAGAGATTGTACAGAAGCTACATCTTTAGTCCCCCTCAGTCTTGGGTGGGCTAAAGTAACGAGCCTCAGCAGGAGTTGTGTGACCCAAACTAAGGAGAACAGAACGTTTTAAGAGATGAGTACCCCGTAGTACCATTTCTGTCGGCATTGTGAGCATAGAAACTGTCAGTGATGAGAAAGTGAAATTAGCATAGCAAGAGACAAAATTAACAGCATAGCTGATAAGTGTTATATCCTTAATTAACAGCACAGCTGATATAATTTTTTTGTTCCTATAATTGGAAAACTTGTTGTAAAATATTTATATATATAAAATAAATATTTGTAAATCACATGTAAACTTACAATTCCATTACATTCCATTTTTCAACATTCACCCTTCAGCACAAGAGTAGATAGTGTATAAGTTGTGGAGAGACACGATCTCCTACGCCACTAGGCACGGTACTTGAAGAAGATGTTGTAACACGTTCACTCTCGAAATGAAGTGACGATGTCGTTATGATAGACCTGTACTGAATCTCCAGAGTACCTGTTACTTCTGTTACCTTTCTGTTGTCTTGTATACTCCCTCTTTCTTCTTAGAACTGCCTACCGCTGACCTATTTTCATTAATTGTTTATCCCTTCAAAACCACAACACTATGTGCCTTATATGCCCGTTATATTTTTATTATTTTTCTAGAAACCACATCCCAGTGACCTCCAGGTTCGTTCTGCAATACTTTACTCCCCGTCGCAGTATAACAAATACATTTTAGAGGCATTGATTTAATTATGTTTTAAATAAAATGGTGCCTCATTTATGTTCAACTTAGACATAAGATACGTCGGTTATATTATGGCGCATGTCCAAATAAAATGTGGTCCGGTTAAATTAATGAAATATACGGTATATAAAGCGATATGATCACGTACCGAAGGTATGAGAGGCGGAGTTAGATGGAACGAAGTTCCTGGCTTCAGCCTCCTTCCAAAATGTATCTTAGTATGTGCTGAGAGACTCAGAAAGCTTTTTTTTCTTTAACTTATGAACGTTAGATTATGTACTTGTTTTGAAGAATATTTATGCACATTTTAAACACGATGACTAGTGTAGTAATGTCATTTAGAACAGACTGTAACAAAATTGTTTTTGAGGAGGTGAGGTGTGGGGTGAGGAGTCTAGTTTCATCCTCCTAATAGGCTCCTCTGACCCAAACTCAGATGTCCTACCTCGAACCAATTTCTAAGTGCGCAACTGTTCCGCATCCAAAGCATCTCGATCATGGATCTTCTACGACTTATATCAGTTGCCTTGATGGTACACTCTGATTTTGTTTCCAGTTCTTGATGGACTTTGTGAATGGGACTGAAAGCTGGGCACTCAATAATTTGCATTTCCTACACATCTATCATTGATGTCTCTTGACAATGGCATGGGCACAAGGATAGCGGAATTGATATAGCTATGCTTTAACTAGAACAAACAAAGTACAGGTACTAGTAACATACATAATCGTGGAAAAGAAGAAGTCAAATTCGGGAGGCTATCATGCTAGACCAGCTGTTACCGCTATTGCTTTGGTGTGTGCGTGTGCTGTTGCTCTAGGTACGTTTATTTGGCCTGTCGGGCTTACTGTCAGTGACCGACGTATTTATAATTAGGCGAATGTTTGTGGCCGTTAATTCGTAAGGATGATGGAGACAATAACAACACAAACAGCAACGACTGGGTCATAAGACTGACCAACTGGTAAAGTGAAGCAGGCTGGACCCATTGTTTGACATCACTGACAATACGATTTACTGAAGACAAGAACATCGACATCATAGGCAGGTATAGCAGCATCAACATGGTTCATGGCAAAGTACATCATCAAATAAGCATTGGCATAGATAACAGGCAATATGGCCATTGACTGACTTCACTGGTCGTTATGCCTTCTCGGTTAACGGTTTGACAGAATACATGGTACTGTCGAATGGAAAAAGTTCTTCTTCCTAACGTAGATATATATTACTTTATAATATCAATCCCTTCCTGATATCAGAGGGTCGCACTAGCGGCTGGACACATTGGGTTCAGCCGAAGCTCTGCCATAACATTGCAGGAGGTCAAGCGTCTGAGGTGAGACACTTAAAAAAACGAGCCGTTTTTTGGCTAAATATATATTCTGGAACGATTCTTGGTAGGATGCTTCAAGAATGGCTTCTTCCCGAACCCCATGGGACCGAGCATCGTTCGGATAATCAAATGTTCGGATAATTGGATTACATAATGTATCGAGTACATGTACACATATTTCTAAAAATAATTAACCATCACAAGGAAAATACACTATAAAACATATTTACATACTTGTACTGTAATAATAATACCCACACTGTATTAGATCACTGTATCACCAAAATCTTTTATTACACTGCAGTGCATGTACTACTTGTATTAATTATTTTTGTTAAGAAAGAGAAATGTTTTCAAAATAACATTACAAACGATTCAAAACCAGGCGCAACTTACGTATATATGTACTTGCACAGATGTAGCCCACTATTTAAAATAATGAGGAATCCTCTTTTGCACCAAACTGGATAGTCTCCTTTTGGCTGCTAAGTCCCGCATTCTCTTCAACAGCAGAAGCTGTGTAGGACAGCTGTCATCTTCTTGCTCGTACCAAGCCATCGCTGTTTCTAGTGCTATAAAGGCCTCTTCAGGACTTGGTCGACGTTTTGGTTTTTCTTCATAATCTACAAGTACATCATGTACTTCTGAGGAGTCTTCATCATCGGTCACTACATGTATTTGGTTTTCTTCTTGCACAAAAGACACAATTTCTTCGTCATTCAAAAACTGAAAACCAGAATCATTATCATCTTCTAGCCACATGTGTGCATCATCTTTGTCACAGTCCGAAAAATCCGGGCATTGCTTGAAACAGTTCCACAACTTCATTTATACAATCATCATTTGTGTCCACTGGAGTAGTTTCATTTCCTCCTTTTTTCCCACGCAAGCTAGGCCAAGCCTGGTTGAGATTATCTTGTGACAGGGTGGTCCAAGCATCAGCTAACATATAGCAGCAGTCTTTGAGATTAAGCTTTTTGGAAAACGCCACCACACTTTCTTCATCTTCAGCCAACAATAAACGACGCAGGACTTCCTTCTTGTACATCTTTTTAAGCTTTGCTATAACACCCTGATCCATTGGTTGAATCAGTGCTGTTACATTGGGAGGCAGAAAAATTACTTTAAAATTTGCATCAACTGCATTCAATGTATCCGTCTCTGGATGAGATGGTGCATTGTCCAGTAGAAGAATTACTTTTCCAGTTTTCTTTTCTTGTTCTCTCAACCTCTTCACATTTGGGATGAACTGATTTGTATACCAATCAAGAAATATTTCACTATTCATCCAAGCACTCTTCTGTGCTTTGTAACACAATGGGAGACATGTCACATTCTTTAAACAACGTGGTTTTTTGGCTTTGCCGATCATTAGCACCGGTAAACGATGACTTCCACTGGCATTCGCGGCTACCAAAATTGTTACTCTCTCTTTGCACTTTTTAAACCCAGGGGCAGCTGCTTCGCGCTGAGATGCAAGTGATTTTTGAGGCAATGATTTCCAGTATAAGCCAGTCTCATCGGCATTATACACATCATCGAGTGAATAACCTTCTTCTTCCAAAAAAAGCCAAGAATGTTTCTTTAAAATTTTTAGCGGCAGTTGCATCGCTAGATAAAGATTCCCCTTGAATCTCCAATTCTCGTATGCCATGACGAGATTTAAAGTTTCTTAACCATCCCTGGCTAGCCTTAAAGTCAGGAGGACCGTCAAGTTGATTGTTGAACTGAAGTGCCTTTTCACACAACAGAGAACCAGAGATAGGTTCCCCTTTGCTTCTTCTTTGCACAAACCATATATACAAAAGCCTCTTCCAATTTCACATCTTTCGCATTTCTCATGGTTTTACGTTTCTTCGACCCATTTTCACTATCAAATTTCGATGCAAAACTCATAATTTTATCCTTGTTACTTTTGATGTCAGAGACGGTAGCTTTCCCAACATTGAAAATCCTCGCAAGTGAAGACACAGTTTCACCTTGTCCTAGTCTCTTGATAATTTCTGTTTTCGTTTCAATTGACAAAAACATTGCGGTTCCTTTTATATGCTTTAGGCCTACTGGAAGATGCCATATCGCACAGAGAAATACTTGTACACCAAAATTATTCTGCTGTAGTAGCAGACACAATTATTTTAAGTTGAACTGTCTGTTTAGCCAGTGTTTCTACCTAGAACGCACACGTACACTGGATTGGTAAACCAGATATTAACTGACTTTATGATCTAACTGACTTCCTGTACGTAAGCGACCGACCATTAGCCATCCCATTCTCTACAAATTGTTCGCACACATTTGAAGTTTGCCGCATCAAAAGATTCAGAATTTTAGTCTAACTGTGGCATCTGATTTTATTTTTATTTTTTTTCTGGAAAAAGTGTTCGGATAATTGGATGTTCGCATCATAGCTGGATGGCAACAGAACGCCGCGACAAACGCGTCATCCCGTTCAAACATCGTGCGCGGTGGCACGCAAATAATATTACATACAATGAACTTAGATACACTCAAAAGTGCGTCTATACTAGATTCTCGTGTGAGGATCTAAAACATTTAACTGCCACGCGAAATTATAACTTAACACCAGCGTTTCTCAAACTTGTTGGTCTCAGGACGCCTTGACACTCTTAAAAATTATTGAGGACCTCAAAGAGCTTTCGTTTATTTGGGTTATATCTATCGATATTTACGGTATCAGAAATTAACACTGAAAAATTGTTAAATATTTATTTATTAGTTTATGGAAAAATAACAATAATAAACCAGTCACATTTTAACGTTAATAACATATTTTTATGAAAAATAACTATATTTTCTAAAGAGAATAGCGCGAAGAGTGGCATTGTTTTACGTTTTTGCAGATCCCTTTAATATCTGGCTTAACAGAAGACAGCTGGATTCTCATATCTGCTTCTGCATTCAATCTGTTGCGATATGTTATTTTGGTATACGAATTATATGAAGAAAATTCGGCCTCACACAGATATGTAAAAGGGAGGAGTATTTTAATAATCTTTTCAGATAATTGTGGATATTCCTGTTTGATACTACATTAAAACTCGGCCAGTGGTAGTTCTTAAAGGTAATTGACAGAAAATAGTGTGCTAGAGTAATTAGCACGATGAAGATTCTTCTTTCATTCGTCTATTGTCTATTAACTTCCAATGAACATGTCCCAAGGTCAAGGTGCAGCTGTACAAGGACGGAAAGACAGATGTCAACATGATCTTTAACGGAACAGGGAGCAACCAGACGAACTGGTTTTCCTTTCACAGACTTGTGAAAATTAGTCCCTACACGGACCTAACGTCAGATGTTCCATGGTTTACCTTGGACAGGTGAGTCATCTGCACTATAGTGTGATAACTCAAACTTCATGCTCACACACACACACACGATGTCACACGAGTGAGCAACCGCACACATCTAGTCATTATTAGACAGACGATGATAATTTAATGATATGTCTATAAAGACAATCAGATCAGAAAACACACCGACTCTGCACTGAAGATTACATGTAATGGATCGCCAGAATTTCCTGCCCATGATCCTAGCGGGACATTCTAAAAGACTATTTAATGTACATCTCTTGATGTTATCTTGTCACTTACATCGCTGCTTTCCTTTTACACTCTTAAACCTTCAGAATTTGCTTCTATTATGGTTGTCAGATGCAATGTCTTGAATCGATCATGCTCCTTCAAAGATCTCGATTTCTTTATGTCCTCCATCATTTCTGTTGTTGATCTCTTCCCATTCTATACATCCGGTAAACAAATAAATCTCACACAATATCTTTTCCATTTGGCTTCCTTTAGTTTTCTTTCCCTCTATTTGTCACGTGCAAACGATGTTTTCGAGTGCTTCTGTTCTCATCACATGTACAACAACTGTGAATTGTCTTCTCCTTATATTTGTTATTATATTTCTTTGTTTCATTAGCTCATCTCTGACACTCTTCGTCAATTATCTGAACCGTTCATGTGATTCTTAATAATATTATGAAAGACAACATCTCTACTGCTTCCAGTGATTTGAGCTTTTTGCTCGTTTTCCAGTGTGACGGTATTGCCTCCCCTGCTTTGCAGTAGTGGTCCAAAAGTGGCCAAAACTCAAGACTATCTAATATGGGCTTCAAAGGTGTCTACTTTCGCACAAGATTACTCTTGGCAGATTTGTAAATAGAAGGGTAAATACGCTTCTATCTCAATGGAGTTTCACAAGATATTCAGACAAGCGAAAACAATGCTGCATTGGCTGAGCACATTAATTCTAGAATCTGCCGACAACTTTTATTAATATTAGACAAACATAAAGGTATGTTTTCAGGCACTCGTAAGAAATAAAGAAGTAGAACACTTGATGTTTCGACAACTTTTATGAAGAATTAAGCAAGATTAATCTTAGCTCGTTCAAGCCACCACCTCCGATTTACTCAGTGGAATTCTTATTATTCTGGTATAGCTCTTTTTAGAGTGTGTTTAGTAAATTGACTGAGACAAACACGAAGTACATTTAAAATGATTAAATCGAAGTTACATTTGTAACATTACAAATAACAAAACTTAATAATCACTATTATTATCGCTATCGCTAATCTCGTTTCACTTATCATCGTGAGTTACTTTCTATACAGGCAATTCTGCAGGTGGATCAGGTGTAGACTTTCCAAGAGACTTATTCGCCTGGACAGGTAGACGCGATGCTATTATCAGGCAAATACATAGGTGGTCCTTTACGCACACACTGCAGGCGATTTTACACTGATCTTGTCACACCATTCGAACCCTTCTATTCTATGCAAACAACTATTTATGAAAGCCTGTAGCTTGTTTGTTGTTGTTATTGTCTGTTTCAGAGACGTCAGAAAGACGAATCGCATGTTCTACGTGTCCAACACCAGCGACTACTCCATCTGCAGCCAACAAGCTTGGATTGTAGTGGAGGATCTGTACAGCAACCTTTGTTACTGGTCGTCCAAGTCTAACTGGCCTCGCATACTCTACAGCGCCTCCACACATCAAGTAAACTTCAACGACAGAACTCACGGAGATAACGTGGGTATGTCTCAGTGGCGTATTTACAGAGTGCCCCCACACGAAATTTTTTTTCCTAATATGTATTAGGTGGCTGAAAAGAATGCTTGTGTTGTTGAGTAGTCCTTATAAACCTTAACTTATACCGGTACTTGTTTTGAAGGATGCTTGTTTACCGTTTCAGCAAACTGGGGGTCGGAGTGGCTAAGAGATACGGCGTCGGCCTCGAGTTCTAGCGGCACCGGGTTCGATTACCAGTTGAGGGAATATAATTTATGTAAAAGAAATTGTCAGAACCAGTGGTCCTAATGAAATCATACCCCCCCCCCTCCCCGGGTCTCCTGGGTAGTAAGATCGGATGCCTAGCCTTCTCGGATAAGGGCAAAAAAATAGAAGGTCCCGTGTGCAAGTTGCGCACGTTAAAAATCCCACGGCAGTTGGAAATCGTAAATAGTAGGCCTATCAGGCCGCTGCCCTGGCAAAAATTTAAAAATTAACAACATAACCACAACAAAAATATTTATAGAATGTGTGATTCCTATATATACACACTGGGATTCTCGCCGGTGCTACGGGGATCGTGCACTGTGCTGAGATTCTCCTTGTGTGATCTAAGGGAGTAGATCGGAGCACTGAAGGAGTAGTCCGTGTGCAAGAAAGATAGTCCTTCAAACCAAACCGAACCAAACCAAACTAAGCAAACTGTATTTCTCAACGTGCAACCTTGTTATCATTTTCCACATTTAATCTCATAACTTTTGTCTTTTCCTTGTGTATTTTCTGACTAATTTGCTGCGACCTTTCATCAAGTATTTTCATGTTGTTTCTGTTACAGAACATTTTCACTTGTCAATTTGGCCGTGTTACTTGTAGAAAATATGCCACCAATAAAACATGTAAATGTCACAACTAAGAAATAGAACATGCCAGTGTCATATGTCACAACTTACAGCAATGAACGGAGTAGCATATGGCAGAAGCCCACTTTTCTCCACGAAAAACTGTTTGGAGATATCAGGAAACTTGAGCTGACTTCTCAAGAGTAGTCATTAAAGTCATTAATGTAAAAGTCTGAGGGCGAACAAGGAAGAAGAAGAAGAAGATATGTCACAAATATTAAATGCCAGTGTCATCGTTTCTTCTTCTTCCTTAAAGCATGATGATGATGATGATGTTTGATGTTTAGACCGGTGTGATCGCCAGCCTCGAGGACAAGAAGACAGAATAGAATCAATGCTCCCTCAAGCATGTCATTAAAGGCTATTAATGCAAGATTATGCACGCAGCTACCAGCACAATCATGTCAAACAAAAACTACAGAAACTCGCAGCGAATGTGCACATAAAGTGTTTTAACATAAATCTCTTGGAAGAGCGCCAGTAGCAATCGTAGCCGCTGCTCCTCGGGAAGCAGAAGACAAAGAAGAATATTTACTGGGTGGATTCGAGGACCTGATAGAGGGGAAGGAAAAACAGCATTACTTCTCATGGATTGCTGCTCTTGAATTACTGCTTGTGAATGAGTAGTTGTCCCTTCAGTCTTCCCTGACTATGAGAATGCGTGCCTGAACGTGATAGCTCTCATCTACTTTCTTTGTCTGTTGTTCTTATCGGCATGTTCTTTTCTCTTCTGCTTGTTGTGAGACCTTCTTTTCGCCCAATCTCCGGTGGCGCCGTAGAGAGCACCGCCACTTGGTATCTGTAGCTTCATCCCCCCAGGTTGTCGGATTTATGTCCAGTGCCCTCATGTCTTTGTTGCACACATCTTTGGACCTCAGCTGCGGTCGACCGGCTGTACTTTTGCCACCTGACAGTTGCTCGTAGAAAATATCTTTGGAGATGCGACCATCTTCTGTGCGGTGGACATGTTCAAGTCAGCGTAATCTGCGCTGTCTAAGGCAGTGTGTGCTCGATATTTGTCACGTTGTTCTGCCACAAAATAATAAAGATGTTGTGTAGACACTGTAGTTGGAAAGTATTGAACCTTTTTTCTTGCTTAGCTTTTGAATTATTGATCTAAGATTTTCATACTCTTAAATTATTGATCTAAGATTTTCATACTCTTAAATTATTGATCTAAGATTTTCATACTCTTAAATTCTTGATCTAAGATTTTCATACTCTTAAATTATTGATCAAAGATTTTCATACTCTTAAATTATTGATCTAAGATTTTCATACTCTTAAATTATTGATCTAAGAGTGTGTCAGTGTGTAGTAGTACTATGATGTAATACTGGTTTTGTTTTTCAAGCTATGTTGTTATTTGTCATCATGACTTCAAGTGTTTGTTTATCTGGGAAATAGTATGGGGAAAAAGTTCACAGTTCCTGTCAATTTAAACAAGGTATTGTCCCTCTTTTTTACTAAAATGTCAATTTTTGAGGGGACACATAATGTTGAGCTCCACTGGCCACAGAGGCTTAACTTTCGTGATGGCGGCAGGAAAAGACTCCTCTGCTCGATTGCTCCCCTGTGTTCTGGAGACACCTCACTAGTCGCTATCTGGACCCAGGAGTATGCTGTCAGCCTCCAGATTCAGCAAAGCTCAGACCAGGTGCTGCTCAATAACTTTAGGACCACAGTCCCTGAAACAAGAAGGTTGTACCTCCTACTTCATAACTAATTTATAATCTATTTCCAGACTGAACACAATACATGACAAACACTGAGTTCAGAGCGGTAGGCCAACTGTCAGCTTCATCTGAAATAATTTACACCAGTATACTCCTCCCTAATGGTCACTACGCCTCTGCAATTCCAGCATTAATTCTTCTAGTCAATAAGATAGGTGTCAGTGTACTGTTTGGCCATTCCATGCAGTTTTACTTTTCTCCGACACCTTCTGTTCAGGTTGGGGCACTATATAGGCCTTGCCTCATGTTCGCTACTGAACCACACACATATACAGACATAAATTATCAATTTACATTCAATTTTCATTAAAAAGATATTGAATATATCAAGCTTACCACAATTCATGGAATAATACACAGTTACGTTGACTTGCAATGAATATAGCACAATTTCGATCTGCCGATGTCCCAGGCTTTTATTTAGAAAAATATGCACTGGCGCTCAACGCACTGGTTCTTTAGTAAGTTTATTTGAAAATGTGGTGCTGAACTAACGCTTCTAATTGACTATATTGGCGGGTCTAACCAATCGAGCCATGTTTACACAAGCGTTTGAAAAAAAGTACCCTTCCTTCCGTCTCCCCTAACAACAAAAGATAGTATTTGTAGCCCGACTAATCGTGTTTAGCCTTACATTTACTGCGCTCCAATCAAATAGGATTTAACATGGAGACCTATTTCCCGTACAATGGTGGTGTCCAAATCTGCCACTGAGCGATTCTGATTTTGGTGTTGTCTGACACCCTCACTATTTCTTTTGGCTATAATTTGTTAATTCCTAGACTATTTGCGTAACGTTTAACATATTCTTTGTCAGCAAGTCCTAAGGAACCCAAATATACAAATTTAAAGGAGCTAAGTGGCTGCGTTCAAAATATGCATTTTCTTCTAGGATAGTCGTGCTGTTGCCACCTCCTCACTTCCAAACTTTATGGTGTCTGGTGTACTGTCATGTTTTCAGACATAAAAACAGTATAATGTCATATTTCCTAATAAGCATTTTGTAAGTTTTAAAACCTAACTCTCGTATGGGTAGTGTTTTTTATCACTGTCGATTTGAAAAAAGCTAGTGCTTGTGGCCTTACACGCGTGATGGTAGTAATTGTATAGCGAGACGCGTGTTAGTGTGGCATGCGTTCTGGCTTTCAGCCCTCCCTTCTCTCTATCCTAATTCCATCTGTCTTTCGTTTATGGTAACTTAGTGTATAAAATGACATGAATGGAATATTAAATATAGGTCAGCTTGCGTATCTCAAGGTTTTTCTTAGAAAGGCAGTACACGTTTTATTGAGTTGTGGAAACGCGTGTATGCTGCAGTAGGCTTTTACTATCAACGTGGAACGTTATAATGTGCAGACGAATTAGAAAACAAGGGGGATTTCGCGTACAGTCATTGTGACAGCACTGTTCTTTACCATTCTTCTTTCCTTTTATTGAAGTTATTTGTTAGGCTTTACATTTACTTTTTAATTTATATATGTGGATTAGAATCTCACACGACAACACTATTCACTGACTACGCAACTGAAACCCTATAAAAGGATAACGCTACACAAAGAAAATTCAGCTCATTTTCAAGCAGACATTTATGGCGTCTCTATCGATAAATTTAAGGAACATTGCTATTGGCCGACTGCATGCAGGCGAAAGTCAAAGTCAGGTTGCCAGGCATCTAAACGTGCATCAGAGTACCATCAGTCGACTTTGGCACCGGTTCCAAGCCACTGGCTCAGTTGAAGACCGGCATCGCAGCGGACGACCCAGAGTGACAACAGCAGCGGAGGATCGCTTTATTCGGCTTAATCCCCTCAGAGACAGGTTTACAACAGCTTCCTCAACTGCCCAGTCATTGCCTGCAGGACGTCATGTGTCTGATCAAACTGTCCGGAATAGACTGCATGACGCTGAACTTTGGGCTCAACGACCTCACCGAGGACCTGTCCTTACGCACCGCCATCGCCAAAATCGACTTCTTTGGGCCAACCAGCATCGTCCCTGGGCAGCTGACAATCAATGGAGACGTGTCTGGTTTAGTGACGAATCTTTCTTTTTGTTGCAGCGTCATGATAGACGGCGTAGGGTCTACCGTAGGCGAAATGAACGTTTTGCCCAAAATTGCGTTGATGAAGCTCCGCCGCACGGTGGTGGAGGTGCAATGGTGTGGGGAATGATCAGTTACAACGGAAGGAGTCAATTGTTGCACATTGAAGGAGGCTTGAATGCGCAACGATACGTCAATGAAATTCTTCGACCCCCATGTCCTTCCACTTTTGGCTGCCCAAAGGTCTGTGTTTCAACAAGACAACGTCAGACCCCATTGTGCACGGTTGACCACGCAGTTCCTGACTGCCAACAACATTCTCACCCTTCCCTGGCCATCCCTGTCTCCAGACATGAGTCCGATTGAGCACCTGTGGGATGAGCTGCAAAGACGTGTTTGTCGCCGAGACGTTGCTCCAGCCAATCGTCGTGATCTGTTCCAGGCACTCCAGGAAGAGTGGGCAGCCATCCCACAGGCCCACAGCAGTCGTCTGATCGCATCCATGCCCAGGAGATGCCAGTCACTGATCGATGCAAGAGGAGGCCACACACCATACTAACGGGAAAGCCCGTACGCCAAAAAACTCAAGTGACCCAGATGCAAAACAACTGTCAATTGACTGGTTGAACTCAAGGTATTCTTGTGTGCAATTTGAACAATTAACTCATTAAATTTAAAAAGTTATTGAATGTCAAAATTATGGCTATGTGTGTGCCTTCAGTAGCTATGCGTTTCTTTTTTTGAACAGTATATTATGCATGACAAGTAAGAGTGGACGGGCAGAATATTAGACGGGCTAGTGCGCCCAATTCTTAGCCCTTTGAAAATAAAGTTTCTTCGTTCGTTCCAACTTGAATTATTTCTTTCGAATTATTGCTTCTTGATTACTATTCTTGATTTATCATTCTTGAATTAATGCTTTAGGATTACTGCTCTTGAATTAATGCTTTAGGATTACTGCTCTTGAATTAATGCTTTAGGATTACTGCTCTTGAATTAATGCTTTAGGATTACTGCTCTTGAATTATTACTCTTTGAATACTATTCTTGAATTATGACTCTTTAGATTTTGCTTTTTTTGTCCTTGGATTATCGTTTGTTTAGGGAGAGACTGTACAAATAACAATGGTTACGTTTAGGACAAAGTTAAAAATTTTTTTTTTAAATACGCGCAGACAAGCAGTGAATATTTGTGGCAGTAAACAACAAGTATATCCATCAATAACTTCCGGCCGTTGCTTTCCTCCGATTAGCTGGCTCAGTCCTTCCAGTGACCTAAATTTTGTTGCGCAACAATCTCACGCAGAAACAGTACGCTCCATGAACTATTACTTTCAGGAACTTACTTCCGATTACATGACGTAGATAAAGAAGAAGTGAACAATTTTTCATACCTCACGCTGCTTCTGTTTATGGCAACTTCCGGAAATCCGGCAAGCTTGTCGCAGGCAGTTAAGAAAGGCAGCCGACAGTTTTTCTGGCTGGCCACATTTACAGCTTGCAGTTCTGCATATAAAACCACGCCACTGAAGATACCGCAGCCTCGTTTATGACAAGTTCGCGTTTCGTCACGCAATCTTGTGTACTCATGTGGATATATGAGAAATCAATATGTCATGTATTCACACAAGTATGGCCTACTAAAAATGACAACAGCACACTCTGAAGTTAATAACAAGAAAAAATAGTTGGGGGGGGGGGGGGGTGCGGGGGTGTAATATGGACAGTGTTATCAAATCGAAGTATTTGTTTTGCTCATACTTGGACAGCATTTTGACACCTTTGTTTATTCATAATCACCATTCACTTTCTTCCCTGAGTCAGTGTCGTATTAAGGAATGTGCGAGGGAGTTGTGCCGCCCCGGGTGACAGCCATTATGAAGGATGCCGTCGGACACTATTAGTTTTATGATAGTAATTACTGTTCAAAATATACTTGTGTATTTGTGTACAGGGATGAAGGGTGCCAAAGGTTAGATCCACCCCGGGTGCCATATGCTATAACTATGGCTCGGCCCTGAGTACAAGCCTTCAACAAATACCCGCCAAAACGTCCTGTCCTGTGCCATCCGTTCAATGACTTTCCATGTCTTCTTTATTCCCATTAAACCTGTCTCCAGTGTGGCCGTATGACCTACCACTATCAGCATTTATTCATGCTGGAGGCTGGTTATAGTGAGAATAAAACTATCAGTAGTTATAGAAAAAGCAAGCAAGATTTTTAACAAATATAAAAATACCCCAGACAGCTAAGAGCAGGGTAGAGCAAGGTGAAGCTAACTGTGTCAACTTTGGGTAAAAAGCCACGTGACAAATCGGCGGCAATTGGCATGGAAATGTAGTGACGTAAGTAGGGACAACTACATCACGCTATGAGAACGTGATGTTTGACCAATAATTTATCAAATAGAATAAGCTTCCAACCAATGAAACGTAGCCAGCCCAAGTCACTACAAAATTGTCGGCAGGAAAATATTAAACCGGCAGTCTTGGAGAATTGAGCAGTGTATAGGACGCGTCAGTGACGGTCCTGCTCCCAAGGTGACGCATTCAACGATTGTAAGAAACATTCGTGCATATGTTTGTATACATGAACAGGTCATTTTGATACCTATTCAAGTAAGTAGTACCATCGCCCTACCATTTTATATTTCAGCGTATTTTCGTACAATGAAAACATAATAATAGCAGAAGAGAAACAAAATGGAGGATACATATGATAAAATAAGGGAAGAGGATTTGAAACCGAGAATAGACAAAATGAAGAAAACTACTGAGAAAGAAAGCAAATATGAAATTATAATTATCCAGGAATTGGTAAAACTTGAGGTTGGCAAAGAATATTATGAAGCATCTTGGATTGAGGTGAAGGACGGAAAATATATTATTCATAAAAGATCACGGTAGTCCCAGAATTGATACTGCTCTAGGGGACTGTAGTGTTAGAGACTTCACCATACTACGTCCAGCATCCACAGGTAGAATGACCACAAGTTTCTTTCCTCACTGCCTTTGCCCTTCCTACTTCAAGAGTAGTCAGGTACCAAAGTACAACTGGGTAGACTGCAGTGCGACAGAACTGTATTTTGCCGCGACAGGCCAACGTTCTAACCACTCTGACTTTGGTGATTTACATTGATACACCGATAAAATTTGTAGTATTTATAAAGTCAAAATAATGTAGAAATAAAAATAGTGGAGTTGTGACGCTTCTTCTTCGCCCACGCCACCATGTTGATTTTAGCAGACAGTATTGTAGAGTAAATAGTACTATCGTTTCTAATGTCCTTGAAAAACTATTTATAACATTTTGACACGAAAGGCTTATTCATCTAGAAGGAGTGAGAGAGGAGAGACAGAAAAATGATACCATTGTCACGCGTTGGTTTGAAACACAAATTGGCAGCGAACGCGTCGGGTATTGATAACGTAGGGTAAAATTAAATAGAACATGTTTGAAACAAATCAAGACGTAACCCTTTTCCGCATAACATGTTTGAAGCAAAAATCTATGTAAGGCCAATATTTGTTCGTTCTATAGTCACACGGTGGAAATGTATACACACACAGACAGCGCATTGCCTGCCAAGTAGTACATTTTATGACGTAACGGACTAGTGGTTTCAGTTTGAACAACGAGAGAGAGGGGAAAAGATGGAGTATTTATAGAAAAGTAGAAATTGACAACTAATATGGAAATCATAATTACAGGGACCATGGCCATAAAATTTAGTTAGTTTAATAGCATATTTTCTCCTGAGCAATAATATGTTTTAATATACAAAATCCTCCATGTATGTAGTGGTGTTGATGGTATTGTATGATGGTGTTATTACTACATGTAACTTGTATGAGGCCAGCTGTGAAGGCTCCTGAGATAAAATGTGGTTGAGAATTATCAGAAGGCCTTTCTTGCTACCACTACGACCTCACACTTAATTTTTTTTTTCTTAATGAATGTGGCTACGTAAAGTGTCTAGGGTAATGATGTGTAATGTGGTGTGTTAGTTATAAATACACCCACAGGCATTTAAGAAGACTAATAAGATTAACAAGTGTTAAAATACACTGAACTAACTCACGTGTATAAAGTTTTTGATATAATTATATTACATTTATTTGTTCTGGATCAAGTTTTATTTTGACCAGAACTTGTTTTAAAAAAAGGATTTAAAATTTATGAAAATTATGCATGGAATGTTACATAATAAATACAAAAGTGTACATATTTAAGTACTAGAATAGTTAGTTTTATTCAAATGTTCTGGTAGTCAGCTACTAGGGAGGATATTTATTGTCTGTGCTGTTGGGGTGGTCTCATCACACCTGTCTATATTGACTACACCGTGTCCAGAAACTGGTGGGAATTTTTATGGGGGATATTAGTCACTACCAATAGTTGGTGAATGTCCAGCAGACCAGAGGCTCACTCATCTTTTTGTAGCTCTGGTGCTGAAAACTTGCGGTCCCACCTCTCCGTGCTGGCGGACAATAATGGTGGTCTCTGTCACAAGAACTGCACAGATACACTCGAGTAAAGTCACCCACCGGATAGACTCTGCTTTGTTGTCGATAGAAAACTCACAGCTCTGCAATCAAAGTATGGGCTATGTGTCAAAATCTATTCTATACCCACGTCTGGACACCACACTGACACAACAACCACATCATACAGACAGGTCAGATCTCTCTGACCAAACAGCACAGTTACCATGGTGGGTTTACCTCAGATAGATCCTCCCAGACTATAGATTCTGAAAATATTTATTAGTTGTTGGCCCTAAAAGAAGATAGGTAATCTGTTTCAATGCTTGATTTATTTTGCATAATCCTTGCTGTAGTTTATGTACCTTGTTGGTCCCTAGAACCTGACTTGGGCGGGGGGTCTAGAGCAAATCCCTACTTGTTTGTAAGGCTAGATTTCGATATGGCAGTATCAAATCACTCGAACATGAAACAATATTCAAAATATATAAAGAAATAATTTCAATCTTACCAAATTAAGAATACATAACACAGAATTGCTAGCAAAACTCAGCTGAGCTGCTGGCTATAGTATGGCGTCCCTAAATTTATTCACTGTCTTTCATATGGGAACACACCACACTTTAAAATCTGTGTCTAACACTGAACAATTATTGAAGAATGACCCCAAATGCGCTCTGAGCGCTAATGATATGATTGTCTGTGGCCAATCACTGCCAAGGTTTATTTTTAATTTCAAATTTCTACACTAAAGTCATTTCAGTCATGCTTCAGTCAAGTATGGATGGTTATCTGTTAGTCTGTCCGTCTCTACTTGTGTTTCTAAAAAAAATGTGCTTGATTTTTGAAGCAACCTTTCTCTCCCCTTAAAATTTTGTCGTAAAAAGTTATATTTAGACACAGCTACCGCTCAAAAACCCTCTCCTCCATAATAAGTAACTTTGAACACCTGTTCCCAAGGTCGTGTTTTTGTGTGCAAATTGTGACACTTTTAGATTCAATATAGTCTAGCGATGATGTGAACTACACTGTCTTTTGTCATTATCTTCAATATTATCTATCCGTTTGTAAAATTAAGATCATATTAGTTCACTGCTCAGAATAGGCCATCCGGCCAGCTAATTTTTATATTCCTAACATTAATATTAAGAAAATTTACTTTTTAAATTTTTGTAATTTTCCTACCATCCGCGTTCTGCCGCTCAATTCAAATCAAAATCTTAGTATCGCAAAAGCGTCCATTTCCGTACCTCGTGTCAATTTGGGGGACGTGAATTTTTTACTTTCCTCCATCCCCCCCAATTGCGTCTCCTTAGCCTTGCTACGCAATCTTTCCAGTCATATTTTTTTCCTTTTTGATCCTCCGTTCCCCTCCTGTCTAGCAAGGCAAAATTTATAGAGGATGATGACCCGCGGTCTAGGCGATCATGTACATCAGCAGCTTACGCATTATGTTTTTTATCCTTAAATGTTATCTTTGGAGTATTTTACCGTTGTATCTCGGTCAATTTCACTACAATGTAATAATCAAGATATTGACATAATACTAGATGTTCACTAACGGACTGACGAACAGACCCTCATGTTTGCCTTCACTATTCATAACATTTTGGGGACGCGGTTTTGAAAGAGGCATGAGAGGGGAAAGTGAAATTTGATTGGTTAGTAATAGGAGGATAGGAGAGATATTATTGGTTGGTCCAAACTAAGTATATTTGTAGAGTGATATCCAAAACAGAATTACTAACAGACTGTGAAACACGCAGTTTGTTTGGAGTTTGGTTTTTTTAAATTTCAATTCGAAACGGGGGAACGCTGGATTTCATTGGCCAGCCTCTTTTATAATATCCCCAGCTTCCAAGGCTTGTCGCCATTTGTATAGAATCATTTCCAGACTCAGGACGTTGAGAACAGAAGTGTGACTTTGCTGTTAAAACTAAAAACTAATAAAATAAAAAATAGTCACAGTCTAGCCAGCGGCAGAACTGAATGTGTGCCAGTCATCGTACCTGTGGTTTTATTTCATTGAATTGTGGTAAGGGGAATTGAATTATTATTATGTATTATTTGAAAAGGCAAAAGTTTGATACTGCCAAGTGGGAAAGTGTATGACATGCCTAAAGAGACAGTTTGGGTATTCTCATTTGATTTATGTTTGAATATTGCATTGTTGTAATTAATAAGAAGTATTCAGTGGGGTACTGGAAGATGAGACAGGTCTGTATTTCAGAGCTAGCATTTGCTGATGATGTTGTCCTGATTGCTAAATCAGAGACACATCTCCAATCCAACCTGCAAGTCTGGAAGGAAGAGCTGGAGAAGAGAGGGATGGTCATAAGCAGCTCTAAACAAAATCCATGGTGATATCACGAGAAGAAAGAAAACATCAGATTAAGTTGGGAGAACAGGTCCTGGAGCAGGTCGACCACTTTAAATATCTCGGAGCTATTATAGACCGAAAAGGGGGCATCAAAGAAGAGATGACCACTCGAAAAGCAGCGGCTGGGAGACTCTATCAGGCCATAAATCGAGGATTCCTCAGCAAGAAAGAGGTTGGTAAGAAAACGAAGATGGCTGTATACCGCTCCACCTATGTCCCAGTCTTGACATATGGATGCGAGTCATGGGCAATGACTACAACCCACAAAAGCCAGATCCAAACCTCAGAAATGAGGTATCTGAGGAAGGTGGTTGAAGTAACAAGAAGAGACATGGTCCGCAACCAGACGATACATCAAGGCCTAAAATCCCACCCGCTGCAGACCCAAATAGAACAGTCCCAACTAAGATGGTTTGGCCATGTCTGCAGAATGGGAGAAGATCGGCTACCACGACAAGCATGGGAGACTAAGAGCCAGGGATCCAGACCTCCAGGACGACCCAGAGTCCGCTGGGAGGACAACATTAGACAATCTTTGAAGGACCGAGGACTAGAATGGAACCAGGCCAGGAAGAAGACAGCTGATAGAATAGTCTGGCTCTCTCTCTTCCGAACCTCTACACCTCACGGTAGAAGGGGAACGACTAAGTAAGTAAGTAAGTAATTAATAAGTATTGTAAGACCAAGATAGAATAGCAAGCCTCAGTGTTCGAGGAACACTTATTAACATGCCTAGAGCGTTTATATATATATATATATATATATATATATATATATATATATATATATAGAACTAGAAGAAAAATCATATAGAAGGAGATGTACATACTCCTATTAAATTGTGTTGAAGAGAACTATGGAAAAATGACAGTGGTGTATCTGCCATATGGACCTGAGGTGTGGTCATAGTAGGATGTGAGTTCATATAATTTAGGGGCTGGTGCACTTTGTTTGCACACGATGCTGACACCAAAATCATATCATGTAGAGAGTTAAGTGAAATATACACTAGATATGAAAAGGCCAGGGTGTCTTTTATGTTGCAGCGTTTTATTTCCTGTTACCAGCCGGTGACAGGAAACCTGAAGTACTATAAGACAGTAATGTCTCCAGTACAGCGTATTCTGTATATTATTATCAAGTGAATCTCTGAGAGCAGCAGTTCTTTGCAGAGACATACCATTGAGTTGAATCTTCACGTGGGAAATTAAAGGTGATGTGCCACAGTCTGGGCACTCTGACAATTTATCGGGAGTAAAATTAATTCCCTACCAATTAACTATAACTCTCAGGGGGATGATGACAACCACAGCTCCTCCAATAACTGACTCACATCAATACTTAGTAAATAATAGTCTGTGAAAACACTTGAAGGAACATTTTAAGATTAATATTATTATTGTTGGACCCAGAGTCCTTGTTTTTTAGTTCACTCTTAGTGTAATATATATTTTCTTCAGTTTTAAAGACCTGTCCAAAGAAAGAGAACTCCGCCAATGCCGGTCCCAAGCCCGGATGAAAAAGGAGGAGGGCGGCCTGCATGGAGGCCGTAAGGAGGCAGCCCCTCCACCATGCAAAGGCACATGCTTTAAATCACGATTACTAGCAACACAAGAGAGAAAACTGGACTGATTCTAAAGGCGACGAACTGGAACGGACTACGGACTAAAGATCGAGGACTAGAATGGAACCAGGCCAGTAGGAAGACAGCTGATATGATAGTCTGGCGCTCTCTCTTCCAAACCTCTACACCTCACGGTAGAAGGGGAACGACTAAGTAAGTAAGTAAGTAAGTAAGTCCAAAGAAAGAGAAGGACAGGCACAATAAAATTGTACAAAAAAATATTCTAAATTCAAACTTAAACCACAGACTTATTAAGTTCCTTATAGTGAGTTATAAGTATATGAGGAGAACTGCCGTAAGACGGGGTAAAACAGTTGAAAAAAAAAAAACACACACACACCCACACAAATAGTAATACGTCTTACAAGGAGAAGGACAAGAAAAACCTACGTTGCGGCCACAAGGCCTTCGTCAGGGACAGACAAACAAGAGACAGGAGGGAAAGAAAATGAGAATTACGTAGAGAACATGAAACTATAAAAATAAGAGAAAAAAACTCCCTTAATATTAAGTCCAGTCACATGTGAAGCAAGATGGCTGCCACTAAACCGGAAAGAGGAAGTTGATAGTACATTAAAAATAAGAAATAATGAAAACAAGGACTGGAAAAGAGTGAGAAAAAAGAAAAAAGTAATCAATAAATTAAAAATAAAAAAATAATAAAATAAAATATAATAAATAATAATAATTAATAAATTTAAAACAATAAATAAATAAATAAAAATAAATAAAGAAATAAATTTTAAAAAAGCATAATAAAGGAAAAAGGATAATTTTTAAAAAAAAATTTTTTTTAATTTAAATAAAATAAATAAACAAATTAAAAAAAAAAAGTAAATAATAATAAGTAAATAAATAAATAAATAAAATTATTAATTTAAAAAAATGGTAATTAAATCCTTTTTTTTTCTTTTTAAAGCATCATTTTAGGGTGAATCGCATCAAAGTAGAAAGTCATAATACAACTGGGACTCAATAGAGAAAGGCGTCTCAGACAAAAGAATGTTGGGTATTCAAACCGTGTGGTTTGAGGCAACCCATAAGAGGACAACGATGAGGCGTTGTTTCTTGTTCCTGGCGAAACCGACTTTAGTTTGCGTCCCGAGGAACATGTATCTTTGGTTCTGTCACCTGGATGTCAGTAGCACCGTGGTGGTCAGGGCCATTGAAGTGGATGGCCACAGGTGTGGAATTAAACTGAGAGATGTTGTCCATAGAGGTGTCTGCAGAATCTGGTCGCCCAGTCGTTGTGCCCGTTTTGGCCGATGTACGTAAATTGGTGCAACGTTTGCATATAACATAAGCATAAATGACGTTGCGTGACTCACTTATGTGAAGCCATGGGTGAATGGTGAACTTGGCGTTAGGGAACGAGACCTGAACGTGTTTCGATTACATACTGGACATGTCTTACTTCGTGTACGGTTACATGGTTTGGGTTGTTTTGATGTACCATCATTTCATTGCATACCCTAGCCACATCAAACACCACACATTAGAAATAACATACAGCACCGTGTGAGATCTAGAGAGGTAGCGTTAGGTCCCTTGAGAATTCATCAACATCATCTGTTAGACTCAAGGTCTTACATAGCTTGACCTCACACGGTTGACACATACATAACAACATTCATTATCTTTTACCATCATAACCTCTCCAGCAAAATTAAACTTTGCTACACTGACGCTTTGTTGTATGGTAGTTTATGTATTACACCATTGTTAGTAATTGCGGTTCACTCATGTATGACAAGGGCCTCTAAAGGGAAGCAAGGAATAAAATAACATTATAACCTATGAGACATGTCGTAGGTGACTGAGGAGGGTTGGGTGTAGAAACTTGATGAACACGGACAAGTCAACTAAAGATTAAATTGAACTCCAGGAATCTGAGTTGCTGACTCATCTTCTGTTTTTCTTGTAGGAAAATTTAGCACCAAAAATGTTCACAAGGATAGTCAAATCTTACCCAAAGCTAGCCTGCACTGGGACAACAAATCACTACAACGTGTAGAATCATACACATATCCCGGCATCAATATAGACAAGGTTGGAGGGACAGACAGTCATGTCAGAATGAGAATACAAAAAGCAAGAGCAGTTTTTAGTTTATGGAAATCAAGGAAAAGTTTGGGACAAAAGAAAAAAAAAGTCTGTGAGTCAAGTAGGTTCTATTGTATGGCTGTGAAACATGGAGAACAACAAATATGACGACCAAAAAGATAAGCGATTTGCATTAATGGGTGCAATGCAGAATAAACAGATTGATATAGTGTCACACTTTAAGCTCTTTGCACTTCTGGTTTAGCCATGCTTCTTTTGCTGTTTTACATTTGTTTACTATTTCCTTAAATTAATACGAGACAAACATAAAGGTATGTTTTCAGGCACTCGTAAGAAATAAAGAAGTAGAACACTAGACAACAGAAAAACAACAGACATGAGTGGCTTACCCAGGATTTAGTCTGTCATATCTTCATTGTCTTGCTTCTTCTTCCTTCTTGCATCCTTACTTACTTACTTAGTCGTTCCCCTTCTACCGTGAGGTGTAGAGGTTTGGAAGAGAGAGCACCAGACTATCCTATCAGCTGTCTTCCTCCTGGCCTGGTTCCATTCTAGTCCTCGGTCCTTCAAAGATTGTCTAATGTTGTCCTCCCAGCGGACTCTGAGTCGTCCTGGAGGTCTGGATCCCTGGCTCTTAGTCTCCCATGCTTGTCGTGGTAGCTGATCTTCTCCCATTCTGCAGACATGGCCAAACCGTCTTAGTTGGGACTGTTCTACTTGGGTCTGCAGGGGGTGGGATTTTAGGCCTTGACGTATCGTCTGGTTGCGGACCATGTCTCTTCTTGTTACTTCAACCACCTTCCTCAGATACCTCATTTCTGAGGTTTGGATCTGGCTTTTGTGGGTTGTAGTCATTGCCCATGACTCGCATCCATATGTCAAGACTGGGACATAGGTGGAGCGGTATCCAGCCATCTTCGTTTTCTTACCAACCTCTCTTTTGCTGAGGAATCCTTGATTTATGGCCTGAAATAGTCTCCCAGCTGCTGCTTTTAGAGTGGCCAACTCTTCTTTGATTCCTCCCTTTCGGTCTATAATAGCTCCGAGGTATTTAAAGTGGTCGACCTGCTCCAGGACCTTTTTCTCCAGCTTAATCTGATGCCTTCTTTCTTCTCGTGATATCACCATGGATTTTGTTTTAGAGCTGCTTATGACCATCCCTCTCTTCTCCCGCTCTCCCATCCAGACTTGCAGGTTGGATTGGAGATGTGCCTCTGATTTAGCAATCAGGGCAACATCATCAGCAAATGCCAGCTCTGAAATACAGACCTGTCTCATCTTCCAGTACCCCACTGAAAACTTTTTTGTTCTCTCCTTACATGCCTCCCTCTTGCATCCATCAGTTTTAAAATTTCATCTGTCATCCACTTCTTCTTTGCAGTCCTCTTTACTTCAGGTACGATTTCTTTTGATGTATTGATTCTTTTAGCATTTTCCACTGTTCATCTATACTCTGTATATAGCTTGAAGAAAAAGACACACAATCTATGTACAAGCAAATAAATGAGTTAACAGGCAGAAGGACACAAACAGTCACTGGCTGTTTGAAATCAAAAGAAGGAACATTGTTAATGAATCATGAGAACATGATAGACAGGTGGACAGAATACATCAAGGAGCTGTATGATGATGAAAGACCAGATTTGAACGACCAGGACAGTTGTGAAGGACCTCCAATACTTGTGGCAGAGGTAGCCACATGAGGAAAGAAAAGCGCCTGGACCAGATTGTCCCACTATAGGTGCTCTTGAAGCTAGTCTGTCAGTTCTGTCATAGCCGCATACCCCTGCATGACCAGGACAGTAGATCCGCACCAGTGAAAATCTATTAAGTACCTTCAAAATTCTGTTGTGTGTGTGTCTCTGTACGCGTGAATTGTTAGTCCCGGTTTCTATGTTTGCAAGAAAAGTTGATACAACTGTTATTGTTGTGTTGTTTAGTTGAGATGTCCAGCCTGGACATGACAAGAGCATGCTGTATACAGATACCAAGGAACACATGGAGAAGAGAACTGGAGGCAGAAAAGAAGATGAAGAAACCATAGAAAGACCTTGAGCTGATGGCACAAGACAGGAAGACCTGGCAGAGGTTTGTTGAAGGCCTATGCTCCTTGGGGAGCCGAAGGTTGATGATGATGTATGCTGATATAAGTTTACTTATGGCCAGATTGTCTCTCTACATAAAAGATCATATTAAAAATCTGGCATTTCAAGCATCCATGTTTTTGGTCAGGTGTGTCTAAGACAGATCTCATTCATTCGTTCATTCATTGCCACACTGGCTGACACAGTGATGATCATAGGTGTCCCTTTCCTACAATCTCTGGTGTCTTGAATCTTGTACCATAAATTGTAATCACTCTGTCGTCTGCTTCTTCTCTTGGAGCTGTTTTATCTGATTCTCACCTGACTCATCTCACGACTCGTCCAGATAACTGTTTCCACTTTAGCATGTTGATTGACGGCTCGTCTAAGAACCTACATGCTTGATTTGATCTAATATGATGACTCCACCAGACCGTAAGGTCTTTTGAATTTTGGACATGCACCCTAATATAATGACTGGACCTTGTGTCTGGGTTGAACAGAGCACACCTTGCCAAGATGAAGCAAAACTCCTAATGTAAACAAATAATATGATGAAACCTACCAGAATATATAACAAAAATAATAGCTTGTGGTAAAGTGGGATATTATAAATATTTATAGGGGACTTACTGTACTGACTGAGATCAGCTGTGAAGGTATCTGTATCTAATAAGGGTAGTGTATTCCACCACCACACGTGACAACACTGTGACACTCACACACATTTAACACTCTATAAGACTATTCTTAAAGAGCGGATAGGCCAACTGCTATCTTCATCTGAAACAATCTTCACCAGTATAATCCTCCCCAATGGTTACTACGCCTCTGCAATTCCAGCATTATTTCTTTCTAGTCAATAAGATAGGTGTCAGTGTACTGTTTGGCAATTCCATGTAGTTTTACTTTCCTCCGACACCTTCTGTTCAGGCTGGAGCACTATATAGGCTTTACCTCATGTTCGCTACTGAACCACACATATATACAGACATAAATTATCAATTTACATTCAATTTTCATTAAAAAGATATCAAATATTTCAAGCTTACCACAATTCATGGAAATAATACAGAATTACGTTGACTGGCACTGAATATAACACAATTTCGATCTGCCGATGTCCCAGGCTTTTATTTAGAAAAATATGCACTGGCGCTCAACGCACTGGTTCTGTAGTAAGTTTATTTGAACATGTGGGGGTGACCTGACGCCTCTGATTGACTATATTCGCGGGTCTAACCAATCGTGCCATGTTTACCCAATCGTTTGAAAAAAAGTACTCCTACTCCCGTTTCCCCTGACAACAAAAGAGAGTATTTATAGCCCGACTAATCGTGTTTAGCCTTACATTTATTGCGCTCCAATCAAATCGGATTTAACATGGAGACCCATTTCCCGTACAATGGTGGGTGAAAATCTGCCACTGAGCGATTCTGATTTGGGTGTTGTCTGACATCCCTCACTATTTCTTTTGGCTATACTTTGGTAATTCCTAGACTATTTGCGTAACGTTTAACATATTATTTGTCAGCAAGTCCTAAGGAACCCAAATATACAAATTTAAAGGAGCTAAGTGGCTGCGTTCAAAATATGCATTTTCTTCTACCTCCTGTTTACTTCGAATACGATGTGGTGTCTGGGTACTGTAATGTTTTCAAACGTAAACCAGTATAATGTCATATTTCCTAATAAGAATTTTCAGGTTTTTAAAAACTAACTCTCGTATGGGTAGTGTTGTTTATCACTGTCGATTTGAAAAAAGCTAGTGCATGTGGCCTTACACGCGTGATGGTAGTAATTGTGTATCGCGCGACTGGGGTAGTATTGCCTGCGTTCCGGCTTTCCGCCTCTCCCTTTCTTTCTATCTTTAGTCCATCTGTCTTTCGTTTTTTTTTTGTAACGTAGTGTATAAAATGACATGAATGGAATTTTAAATCTAGATCATCTTGCGTATCTCAAGGTTTTTCTTAGAAATGGAGTACACATTTTATTGTGTTGGGGAAACGCGTGTATGCTGCAGAAGGCTTTTACTATCAACGTGAAACGTTACAATTTGCAGACGAAGTAGAAAACAAGGGGGATTTCGAGTACAGTCATTGTGACAGCACTGTTCTTTACCATTCTTCTTTCCTTTTATTGAATTTATGTGTTAGGCTTTACATTTACCTGATAATTTATATATGTGGATTAGAATATTTCACGACATCTCCCCTCTTAAAACAGACATCCCATGTCAGTCCTTTATTCTATATACACATAGATAAATGTAAGTCAACTTGACTTTACTCTGCTGTAGTGCTATCATGGTTTTATGTAGTTGGGTCCATTCAGAGTAGGCACTACTCATGAAATTTGCCTCAGACCTCTACAACCAATAATATTTTTCGGTTATGTTACTGAACAGCCGCAAGTGTGACTGCTTGTCTTAATGCTGCTTCACAACCCGTATTCACCATTTCTCTTCTCTGAGTCTGCGCAATGACATGTCCAGAGAACATTAGATTTTCCCCAAAATGTACGTTATGAGGAGATAACATATACCTGGTGATAGCAGAGTTTTCGTAGTGGATCCCATAATCTTCTTATTAGCCTGTATGAAACATTCGGAATATCCTCAATCAAAGAGGCAACTCAGGGATTCATTACGTTCCTCCGAAATGTTTACATCCAACAATTTTGTCTGATCTCAGGTTTTACTGGAATCTGATAGTATCCTTTACTCAGATCCACCCTTGAGAAATATTTAGCTTTATTTAGTCTGGCAAACAACTGATTTGTATCCGGCAATGGATCCACCTGTCCTTCTGTAATAGCATTCAGTCTCCTGTAATCTATACAGAATCTATGTTCTCCAGAGGGCTTCCTTAAGAGTACAACACCGGAACTATACGAAGATTCACTGTGTGAAATAATTCCTTCCTTCAACAAATAGTCTATCTCTTCCTTCAAAGCTTTCTCCTTAGCAAAAGGAATCGAATATGGTTTCATACAGACAGGTGTGGGGTCTATCAGTTTCATATCATATTCCAATAAGTTTGTATGCCCTGGTCGGTCTGTTAACACCTCTGCATGATTATCTAGAACCTGTTGCACTCTCTCTTTCTGAGTTTTCGTTAAATGTGTACTGATTTTCACCTGTGCCGCTGTCTCACAGGGGTGTAATGGATATTCAAATGATGAAAGTGGTTCCTTTTTCATCTCCATGGCAATGGACAAGGTCAACAAGTGTGTCTCTTCCTGATGTTCTCTTTCCAAATATTTCTTCAGGAGATTCACATGATAGATTTTTTCTTTCCCCTTCTTATCTATCTTATAATTTGTTCTAGACACCTTCTCTAGAACTGTATATGGACCTTGCCATCCAATTCGTAACTTATTCTGACTACCGGGGAGAAGAAGCAGTACCTTCTCTCCCACATCCAAATCTCTGTCTTTAGCTTTTCTGTTATAATAGGCAGCATGTTTCTTCCTGGCTTGTTTCAAATTTTCATTGGCAAGTTTCCAGCCAGTTTTTAAATGAGTGGTCAGCTCATTCACATATTGGTATCGCCCATGGCGACCGTTGCCTCAATTGGCTGTGTGTGGTGTACCCGGAAACGGGGCCTCCCAGTACTGAGGCAAAGTTAAGTCCCCGATGTCACTTATCGGTGCAGAATTGAGAGAGATGGCTGAGCATCACAATCCCTCCTGTGTTGCAGCATGATGAGAACCCAGCATTGCACACTGAGCTTGGGGGGATCACTTGGGCACCAGACTTAATACTGGCTCTTGACTGGATGGCCGCATGCAGGAGATTTCTACAATGGAGGGTTGGCAGGTGGTGGGTATCGGGAAGTGGCTCTGTGCAGGACGTGAGGATTCCTTGGGAGAGCCCAGAACCAGAGCACAGCATTGTGCAAGCTCTGCATAGTTGGAGAGCCCCCTGGATGACGGGGAATGCACAGTGTGCTACCCCACCGATCCCCAACTGCTAACTTAGAACCAGAAGTGGGGTCCTCTGTATGCGTGCCAGGCCAGGATAAAATGCCTGGGAAAGAGACTGGAGCTCAGAACTCCCTAACTCAAAGTTGCAGGATGGCAGAAAAGCCACGGGAAAGACAGGGCTATTTGAAGATAACGCAACCATATTTTCACCATACGAGCTCGGACGCCGCCCGGTAAACAAGGTCCGCGCAGAGCAGTGACACCCCCAGGCTGCTTGCGAATAGTCTACTACTGGGAACATAAACAGATTAGGGATGAGCCCACTCTCCCGTTGAACAGGTGCTAAAGTGGTAGATACTGGGCCAGAAGGCGCACCGGAAACCACAGTATCATGCAGCTCGCTTTTTTTTTTTCTATGGAGAGTACACCGTCAAATAAATCTCGTTCTGGTGCTCGCCCTGTGGAGCTCCACCAGGCAGGTGCAGTGCCGGGCTCTGAAGCATACGGAAAGAGACCACCCTCAGACTACAGGAGGAACCCTCAAGCAACGTTCTTGTGGATGTCAACAGACGGAAGGAAGGATAAATACAGAACGCAAAACAAAACAGAAAAATAGAAAACCAGAGTGCCACTTGTCATGATGCACTGGAATGCAGAGGGAGTGAACAGCAAGCAGGATGGATACAGCAAAAAGTGGGGGGGAACAAAAGGGGGAGCTGGAAAAAAACTTCTTGTATGAGAAGCAAAGGTCAGTGTTTGAGGCTGTATTCCCAAGAGACACAATGCTTCAGATCCGACAGACAAGATAGACGAAAAGGAGGAGTACTTACTCTTGTAAGGAATAACATTCCTGCACACGAAAGGAAAACCTTCATGGATGGAGCAGAATATCAGCTGCTGCAGATAAAGGTAGACAAGATGGAAATAGAACTCCTGAACTATTACTGTCCGAACAACAAACCCCTGAGTCTCAGCTCTATACAGGTACCAGCCACCAACTTTATAGCAGTTGGAGACTTTAATAGCCACTCCCAGAGCTGGGGCTATAACCATCTGGATCACAGAGGTGAAGAGGTTGAAACTTGGCAAGATGATCACTCCCTAATCCTAGTCAATAATGCCACAGATACTCCTACCTTCTCCTCCAGAGGATGGCACACAACCTCAACACCAGATCTTGCCTTCTCCACACCAGATATAGCTGGATCTATTAGTAGAGAAGTAGGAGACCAACTAGGGGGAAGCGACCATCGCCCAATCTTTCTTACTGTCCAGAGTGCAACTCTCAGTACAGGCCCAGCCATTACAAGATGGAACTACAAAAAAGCCAACTGGGGTTTATTCAGGCATCAGGTGAACACGCTGCTGTCTACCCTCAAGGTACAGAACAGAGACATTAATGAAGTGGTAAAAGACTTCAACAGATGCATACTACAAGCTGCAAAAGAAACCATTCCCAAAGGATGCCGGCGTAACTACATACCATACTGGTCCAGCACACTCCAAGAACGTCAGGAAGCTATGGACAAGGCTAGAAAGGACGCAGAGTCTCAGCCTTCACTTGAAACTCACAACAAATGGAAAAAGGCTGTAGCAGAGTTTCAGAGAACAAAGCTAGAAGAAAAGCGGAAAAGCTGGAGAACTAAAACGGCATCGCTGAACCTTGAGAAAGACGGCAGGAAACTTTGGAGATTAGTCAAGTCTCTAAATGAAGAGCATTCCTCACCAAGGCAGACTATCACATTGGATGAAGGTGGCAAACTTTTCAGAGGAAAACAAGCTGCAGACTTGTTTGCTAGAAGATACAGTTCAGAAAGCAACTTACCCATTAACATAGACCATCAGAGAGAGATAAGAAAAGAAATACTGGCAACCATGGGACAGACAGATACTCCTGCCCCAATGAGGGAACCCATCACACTAGGAGAACTACAGAAGGCTATTTCCAAGCTTAAGTTTCAAAAGTCACCCGGCCCAGACAAAATCAGCAACGAAATGCTAGTAAATCTGAGCTCAGCAGCAAAGACAAAAAACTGCTTGAGATATTCAACCACAGCTGGTTGAAAGGAACGGTACCCCAAGTATGGAGAGAAGCCATCACAATACCCATACTAAAGAAAGGGAAATGTAAGACCGAGGCTGCAAGTTACCGGCCAATCAGTCTCACAAGCTGTGTTGGGAAGACTATGGAGCGAATAGTCAACCACAGATTGAAATGGTATTTAGAGTCTGAGCAGATCCTGGTGCCGGAACAAGCTGGATTTAGAGAATGCTACAGTATAGAAGACCAAGTTACTTACTTGTCTCAAGCAATAGAAGATGCCTTCCAGGAGAAGAAAAAGGTCCTAACGATCTGGGTCGACTTCAAGCAGGCCTTTGACAAGGTGTGGAAAGATGGCCTCATTGCAAAACTTAGGAGAAGTGGAATCCAAGGCAACATGATGAAATGGATCCAGTCATACTTGCATAACAGGAGAACTAGAGTCACTCTTGACGGTCTGCAGAGCAGAAAAGTGTTGCTCCATCAGGGGGTACCTCAAGGAGGAGTAATTTCCCCAACACTCTTCCTTGTTTACATCAATGATCTGGTGAAAGATCTCCCTGCAGGAGTTAAAGCTGCCTTATATGCAGATGACCTAGTACTCTGGTGCGCTGATGAAAATGTCACCACAGCAAATTATAGAATGCAGCGGGCAGCAGACATGCTAGTGTCATGGGCAGAGAAATGGCTTATCACAATAAACACAGACAAAACCTCCACAACACTGTTCTCCCTCGCCCCCAAGGACAAATCAGCTAACATACACCTAGGGACAACCGTGATCAAGGAAGAAAGCTACCCCACCTATCTTGGGGGTGACATTTGACCAAAGGCTTACATGGAATAAGCATATTGAAAATGCAGAAGGAAAGGCCCGAAGACGACTAGGCATACTCAGAAAATTAGCAGGTACCAACTGGGGAGCAAATGAACGAAAATCTAAAGAAGATTTATAATGGAGTAATAAGACCACACTTAGAGTTTAGCTCAGCAGCATGGTCATCAGCTGCTAACTCACATCTGCAGTCTTTGGACAAGGTGCAAAATCAAGCTCTCAGGCTCATTACAGGAGCCATGAAAACTACACCAATAACAGAGATGCAGAAGGTTGCTGGATTACAGACATTGTCCCATAGAAGAGACACAAAAACCATGATCCAGATGGAAAAGTACAACAGTATGCCAATGCACCCAATGAAGGCAAGACTAGATGATCTGGCATTGGGACGTCTAAAGCGTAGCAGCTTTGTGCATCGGGGGAAAAGACTTATAAGACAGCATCAAGAAGACCTATCCATGAAGACAACACCACCGAAGCCCACCCTATACCATGGGAGCAGGCCAGCAGTGCCCTCCAAATTAATACAACAGTCAGTGGTCTCACAAGTGGATGTGAGTATAATGATCTGCAAAAACGAACTGCTACATTGAGTATGATCCAAGAAAGCTATCCCGATCAATCATGGATACATGCCTATACAGATGGATCAGCAACTAATGCTGTTAGGAATGGAGGTGCCGGTATCTTTATCTCATATCCTGACAACCACTATGAGACTAGGCACATTCCCACTGGTAAATTCTGTTCCAACTATACAGCTGAGGTTCAAGCTCTAGAGCAAGCTGCAAGTATGATTTATAACACCAACTCTGACTGCCACCAGGTAGTCATCCTCACAGATGCACTGTCTGTCCTGCAAGCTCTCAAGGGTGGTAAACTCCCGCATCTGAGAAATGAACTAAACAAGGTAGCTGCCAAAAAGAGAACCATACTTCAGTGGGTACCATCTCATTGTGGTGTACCCGGAAATGAAAAGGCAGATAAACTTGCAAAAAAGGGAGGAGAATGTGAACAAGAAGATAATGAAGTCACATACTTTGAGAAAAAGAGAGCTATCCAGACTATCAGAAGAGAACAGAACCAACCCAAAGACGACTATCACACTCTCGACCGGCAGGGACAGACAACTATTTTTCGACTCAGGACAGGGCATAACAAACTGAATAAACACATGCACAAGCTACGATTGTCTGCTTCACCACTGTGCACATGTGGATTAAACGAACAAACTGCTGAGCATGTTCTACAGGACTGTCCTCTGTATGACCAGTTAAGAAAGATATACTGGCCCAATGACTCAACACTAAACTCAAAGCTATATGGAGTTAAAGAGGAACTTCAAACAACCGTCGAATTCATCATGAGAACTCGTCTGACGGTGTAATCATCAAAGATGCGATCGCAAGAAGAAGAAGAAGACATATTGGTATGAGGATGTAATATTTTCCTCTGCTTTTTCATCAGTCCACGTTCTTAACAGTGCTACATATGGACCTTTAATTGTGTGGACCTATTTGTCCATGCACCGGTATGGTCTCTTCCACTTGAAGCGCTATAGTGATGATTTTTCTTCCCAGAATTATCATGCACAAAACGATCGCTACCAATTTTTCTCTTGGGGCTGTCTCCCCACTTAAAATTCTTGATGAGAGATTTCCTCTCTACATCTTCTTCCTCCAGTTTAAGTCCGATTGAGGGATTTTCGGCTTATCCTGGGGTAAGACATCTTTTTGCACTCTCCGCATAGTGGCCATTGTAAAACAGTTAATTGAAGCTTGTCCGTGAAAAGGGGCTTCCCATTCCCTTTGGTCCACTTTATCAAATTTATACTTCTTTTTATTGTCAGGCCTAATTTTGCCCCTTGGCGTGTCCAGGTCCTGATCAATGTTCCCACTTGTGGGTGTTCCCTCATGTGCTATGCTACACCTTTCTACAAAATTCTCAATGTCCCATCTTGCTTTGGGCCAATAATAATTGTGCGCCACCTTTTGGATGATGGTACCTATTTTTTCATGGTCCCCATCTGGTTTCACATGTAGGCTCCTTATTAATTCTGCCCTATATCTTTTAGGAAGTACCAGCTGTCCCTGACCTTTGGATCTAGCTCCAGTCTTCCTATACATCAACTTGTTTTTCATGTAAAAATCTCCCTTGCCTGGAGTAGTATGACAAGTTGACAATTTCCTGAAACAAGGCTTGAGGGTCTTATCCCCAGCCTGTGCCTTCCTCATCTCTTCTGGAGTGGAATCTAACAGAATATCCTCCTCCTGTCTTGAGGTCGACCTGACCTGAAGGGTGGCCATAACTATAGGGTTCCTTCTGCAACGGTCAGTGTCATGATTGTTCATCTTACAATTTTTACACCACCTTTTCCCTTGGTTGAAAGATTTTCTTTCATCATATTTCCTTTCATCGAATTGTGGCGTTTTATTTTTATTGTCATACCGTGGCCTATCAAATTGGTGCTTACCTTTGTTTTGATCTCTAGGATCAAATTTATTAAATTTCTGTGGTGCCCTAAAATTTTCCAGCTGTTTCTTTTTATTACCTGATACTTCTGCCTGAGCTGCTTGATACCTTTCAGCAACATTTAGCAACTCACCCAGCCTCTCTGCACCTTGTTCCATGAGAAACTTTCTCAGGTCTGGAGCCATGGACTCTCTTAGTTGTTCTATAAGGACCATTTCCTTAAGATCTTGGGTTTTCCCCAGAGAAGTCCATTTCTCCAAGTATGTCTCTTACCGTGCAGAGAACTGGTGATAGGTTTCACCTGACAGTAGTTTAGCATTCCTAAATTTTTTCCTATAAAATTCTGCGTGCTTTTCATATCTTAACAAAAGAGCCTGCTTTAGCATGTCATAATTTTCCTGATCACCTCTGCTCATTTTGGCAAAAACTTCATAAGCTGCCCCATGAAGACCTTGAGATAACTTTAAGCTCCACCTTTCTCTCTCTAACCCATATGTGGTAGCTAATAGTTCATATCTATTTAGATAGCTCTCAATATCATCGTCTTTCTCAACGAAATGATCTAAATGAAAATTCATAGCTGAGGTTGAGGCTCCCTGACTAGCAGTGGCATCAGAGGCAAAGGGACTGGCACCATTTTCAGGAGCATGGCCTTGAAACTCAAACTCCCTTAGTCGTAACTCATGTTCCCTTTGTAATCTCTTCTCCTCCTTTTCTGCTTCCCTCTCTGCAGTCAATCTTCTTTCTTCTGCAGCCTGTCTTCTTTCCTCGGCTTCCAATGCTTTAGCCTCTTTGTCAGCCTCAATCTGCAACCTCTTAGTCTCAGCCTCAAAATGTAACCTCTTAATTTCTTTTTCAGCCTCTATTCTCTTATCTTCGGCCAATCTTTCAGATTCTAATTTTCTTTCGGCCTCTTTTTCTAATCTTCTTTCTTCCCGTTCAATATATTTGTCACATTCAGCAGTGACATAAGCAATCATAATTTGTCCGTCCATTCCTAACTCTTTCGCAGTCTGTACAGCAGCAGATCGAAATTTTGCCAAGTCGGCCATTGTTTAACATGCAATTGTAACAATTCAATCTATCAATAATTATCTAAGGACACTACAGGCATTGAGAGCTCAACGTTATTTATTTCCACACAAGGATACCTTTTAATTCTTATTATTCCCAATATCTATTACAGGAGAAAGTTCAATATCCCGGACGAGCCCCCAATATATGTGGTAAAGTGGGATATTATAAATATTTATAGGGGACTTAGTGTACTGACTGAGATCAGCTGTGAAGGTATCTGTATCTAATAAGGGTAGTGTATTACAGATGACCTTACTTGCTACCACATATTTATACCTCAGTCAGAATTATTCTGGAATATTGTGATGACTACGTTGAATGTCTAGGGTATGTATATGATGAAGTGTAAGTCACAACAACAACAGACAGATAAACAATTTAATTTATTCCACCACACGTGACAACACTGTGACACTCACACACATTTAACATTCTATAAGACTATTCTTAAATGAGGCACTGGTAAATTTTCAAATATAAATATGTATTAATTACTGTCACTAATATATATGTGTCCTGATTCAAATATAAAGTGAACCAGGAATCACAATCAATTTTAATTACAAGTTATATGTACAGAATTTATCAATATGAATATCTTATTAATATTATCCTATGTGTGTCAGTTGTGTAGTAGTAATATGAGGTAATACTGGTTTTGTTTTTTCAAGCTATGTTGTTATTTTTCATCATGACTTCAAGTGTTTGTTTCTGTTGGAACTAGTATTGGAGATGTTCTCAGTTCCATTCATCAAAACAATTAATTTCCCCTCTTATTTTTATACAATGTCAGTTTACGATGGGGTTACATAATGTTGAGCTCCGCTGGCCACATAGGCTTATCTTTCGTGATGGCGGAAGGAAAAGACTCCTCTGCTCGATTGCTCCCCTGTGTTATGGAGACACCTCACTGTTTGCTATATGGACCAAGGAGTATGCTGTCCGCCTCTGGATTCAGCAAAGCTCTGACCAGGTGCTGCTCAATAACTTTAGGACCACAGTCCCTGAAACAAGAAGGTTGTACCTCCTATTTCAGAACCAATTTATACTCTATTTCTACACTGAGCACAATACATAACAAACACTGAGTTCAGAGCGGTAGGCCAACTGCTATCTTCATCTGAAACAATTTTCACCAGTATATTCCTCCCTAATGGTTACCACGCCTCTGCAATTCCAGCATTATTTCTTTCTAGTCAATAATATAGGTGTCAGTGTACTGTTTGGCAATTCCATGTAGTTTTACTTTCCTCCGACACCTTCTGTTCAGGCTGGAGCACTATATAGGCTTTACCTCATGTTCGCTACTGAACCACACATATATACAGACATAAATTATCAATTTACATTCAATTTTCATTAAAAAAGATATCAAATATTTCAAGCTTACCACAATTCATGGAAATAATACAGAATTACGTTGACTGGCACTGAATATAACACAATTTCGATCTGCCGATGTCCCAGGCTTTTATTTAGAAAAATATGCACTGGCGCTCAACGCACTGGTTCTGTAGTAAGTTTATTTGCAAATGTGGTGGTGACCTGACGCCTCTGATTGACTATATTCGCGGGTCTAACCAATCGTGCCATGTTTACCCAATCGTTTGAAAAAAGTACTCTTACTCCCGTTTCCCCTGACAACAAAAGATAGTATTTATAGCCCGACTAATCGTGTTTAGCCTTACATTTCTTGCGCTCCAATCAAATCGGATTTAACATGGAGACCCATTTCCCGTACAATGGTGGGGTGAAAATCTGCCACTGAGCGATTCTGATTTGGGTGTTGTCTGACATCCCTCACTATTTCTTTTGGCTATACTTTGGTAATTCCTAGACTATTTGCGTAACGTTTAACATATTATTTGTCAGCAAGTCCTAAGGAACCCAAATATACAAATTTAAAGGAGCTAAGTGGCTTCGTTCAAAATATGCATTTTCTACTACCTCCTGTTCACTTCGAATACGATGTGGTGTCTGGGTACTGTAATGTTTTCAAACGTAAACCAGTATAATGTCATATTTCCTAATAAGAATTTTCAGGTTTTTAAAAACTAACTCTCGTATGGGTAGTGTTGTTTATCACTGTCGATTTGAAAAAAGCTAGTGCATGTGGCCTTACACGCGTGATGGTAGTAATTGTGTATCGCGCGACTGGGGTAGTATTGCCTGCGTTCCGGCTTTCCGCCTCTCCCTTTCTTTCTATCTTTAGTCCATCTGTCTTTCGTTTTTTTTTGTAACGTAGTGTATAAAATGACATGAATGGAATTTTAAATCTAGGTCATCTTGCGTATCTCAAGGTTTTTCTTAGAAATGGAGTACACATTTTATTGTGTTGGGGAAACGCGTGTATGCTGCAGAAGGCTTTTATTATCAACATGAAACGTTACAATTTGCAGACGAAGTAGAAAACAAGGGGGAGTTCGAGTAGTCATTGTGACAGCACTGTTCTTTACCATTCTTCTTTCCTTTTATTGAATTTATGTGTTAGGCTTTACATTTACCTGATAATTTATATATGTGGATTAGAATATTTCACGACATAGCTACAGACAAATTAATACGGTCAAACACCTATTCACAAGAAAGAAACAGTGACAGCAATAATGAAATAATGAGAACATT
>JAMPIV010021022.1:0-91657 GCA_024509875.1 Oreohelix idahoensis | reverse complement strand
TTAAATCTGGCCTGCGCAGTCATTTTAGCAGAAAAGCATTGACAGGTAACCAGTGGCAACAGGTTTGCTATGTGAGGTTTTACAAGTTGCCACCAAAAAGATTTGCCCGCATGATTTGTAGACGGGCACGCTCTGGACTAGTTATAAGTATTATTTTTAAACACGTAGATGATTTTTTGAATTAAACATCCTGACCCTCATAGTCTAAAGAGATTCCATTGGTTTGAAGTGAGCTCCGAAATAAACATTGAATTTCATTTGAAAACTTGGCCGAAAAACCATCTGTAATCTGAACTGGACACTGGAAATATAATCTAGCGAAAGCAGAGACACAGAAGAGAGACTGCAGCGCATGTCATATGAGCGACTCCGAGAAGCCAGTGAGACATCGGACTTATAATTCCTATATTATAAGTGACAGATCGCAGTATTTGGGAAACTTAAAACCTTAAAAAGTAAGCTAGCCTTTATAAATACAGAGACTTAAAAACTTAAGGGACCAGGACATTAAATACCGAGACTGGAAACCTAGGAATTGGATCACCCGTCATAAAAGAAACTTTCCCAGAACAAGTGTTTCGCAGATTCATCTGTCACACAAGGGATTCAATATTTCCAGACCAAGTGGTTCGAGAGCATATAACCTAGATTTCTCGTGTCCATCCTACCCTGCGCGAGGAGATTGTGTGTTCCCAAAATTTAGGGTAGGTGTACCAATTATTTTACAAATATAAATTTGACATGTTTTCTTGCTAAGTGGTTATGTATGAGGCTGGCAACCTCAACATGTGAAACTGGTATATTCATAACCCCTACAACAAGCGCTGGTGATTTCTTCTGGCTAGTCGCGCCGAAAACCGACAGCAGAGGTGACCCCAGACTCCGAATGGAGCAGTGATGAGTGATGAATACATCACATGTGCCTAAAGTGTATAATATTTTGTGAGACATTTGCACTTTGCTAATTGTAACTGAGGCAACTCATTATTCGCGCTGTCCAGACACATTTTCCCAGTTAATACCCAGGAGAATATGGTGAATTTTATTCATCTTCCATGAGTTGCACTGTGTACTCGGGAATATATTTCTTCTGAGAGATTAATATTGGTTTGTGGACAGCGATAATGCGCCTGTTAATTGGCAGCTTACAAATGTACTAGCAGAGGCATTTGTTTTCTATTTTGTCTGAAAATGTTCGAGGTACAAGACCACTTGTGGTTACAAGCTATCAGACGGTTCGAAGTACTGATGTTACTATGTCACTTGTGTGAGAAACGTACACTCATCACCAAGAAGTAACGAAAACCACGGACACAGGAGTCACCTAGAATTAAGTTTTCTTGTACAAAAGCGAAAGCAATGGACTTGGATAAATCCTTACCTACGTCTCCGTGATGAAAACTTGTATTTACAGCAAAATTCATCATTCCTTCCTTATTTTAACTGTTAAAGGCTAATTTATTATTAAATTTGTTACATGATGTTTTAAGACTAAATAATCATAGTCGACTCAGTTTTTATGTGTATGAAAGCGAATGTTTGAGCAAGATTCTTTCAAACAAACATCTATATATACATAGATATATTTATCTCTAAACAGAGCTATACAACTGTAAGAGGAAATGCGCTGAATTAACTCAGCTGGGGCCTTGAACGGGCTAAAAACCATTGCCTAAATCCTTTACAAAAGGCGACGTACAGATATAAATTAACCATTGCTCAGCCCTATGCTGCATGGTTCTTGACTTCTGAATTATCTTTTGAAAACGTCCTTCGGATAGAAGCGCCATTAGGACAACAAAATAAAATAATGATAATAATATAGAGGTCAAAGGTCAAGTTTATTCGGATTTCTCCGCAAGTAACCTGTCAAGACATGGTCAGTTTGATATTTTTGTATCACATTAAAAAAGTCACCAAATACCTTGTTATGTTTTTGTTTTAAACTTTTACAGTCTGTTAATACTAAAGATCACCCGTGTGTTACCGGAGCCCGAAAGGGGAGCAAAGAATAGTAACACTGTACCCTACCAGGCATGTCGTAAAAAGCGACTAAGGAGGGTTGGGCAGCGGGCTGGTTACCCCATCCCGCAAAAAACTTTTTACCACAAAAACTTCAACAAACATGGACAAGTCAAATAAAGAATATAAATCAAATCAGCCGCCCAAGACAGAAGAAGGTCCTCTGGAAAGGATGCGCATGAAGCAACCTAGAGAAAGCCGAAAGGAGTCTGGGTTGCCGACTAACCTTTTTTCGTCTAGGAAAATCTCCAGGATTGGCACCTTGAATGTTCGCATTCTGTGTGAACAAGGGAAAACTGCACAGGTAGCAGAAGAAATAACAAATTACAGGATTGATATCCTGGGCCTCTGCGAGACACAGTGGAAAGGCATAGAGAAGAGGAGATTGATCACTGAAGAAATGGTGTTGTCCTCAGGACATGAGGAGGAAAGAGCCCAGCACAGTGAAGGGGTGGCTCTAATGCTGTCCAAGGAAGCACAGAAGTTACTTATAGAATGGAAAGCAACGGGACCCCGAATTATAACAGCAAGGTTTAAATCAGCTAAAAAGAAAGTAAATATAAACATCAGTCAGTGTTATGCACCAACAAATGGAAAAGAAGAATATTTGAAAGAAGACTTTTACACCAGACTACAAAGTGTCTTGGACAATAAGAAAAGAAAGGATTATTTTCATATAATTCGCAAACTTTACCTGTTTTCCTTTCTCTAAAACTGAGAATCGCACCTGGGTGGTATTGCGTACATGTCAGTCGCGCTGGTCGGACGATAGGCGTGAATTTACAGCATTCGCTAGACATTCGTCTGAGGGTCTCTGGCCTGGGGCGTGAAAATTCACCCGAGGGATATGGAAAGTAGACAGAGAGTCTGCATTTCAGTAAACGCATGAGGTTTTTCGTCAGAAAAAACCCCGGCTTAGCGTGAAAATCCCCTCCGCACTGCAGACGGTGGTCTGAGATTTGCAACTCATGCAAGCCCTCGGCCACTGATGGCTGTTACGTCACGCGATAAGCGGACGAAGGTGTTATACGGACAGGGGAGACTATTTCGCTTGGCGAAATAAGATTAGGATCCTGTGTCCGATTTTAAAGATATTGGCCAAGTTTGAAACTTTAATTTCATTCTCGCTCATAGACTCACAGTAGATAGGTTGCTCGTAAACAGAATAGCTGTTAGCGAAGTATCTCAGTTTGTTTTCGGCAATTTGTCGAACTTCTAGACTTCCAGAAATATTTTCAGCATTTTATTCTTAAGTTGTGCGACTACCTGTAATTCTGTGGTTGAGGTAATTAATATGATAGATATATAGATTTTGTGAGTGTTAAAGTGTTAAATCGCTTAATTCATTTTAATCTATTTCTTTAGCGCAGAAGAGAAATAAAGTGGTAGGCTATTATATTTTCTAGGGAAGCATTCAGTGGAAAGCAGAATAAAATTAAAATCTCTAGCTTATAACGAAAATTGTAGCTATTTATGAATTTAATTTAACCGCTAATACTCAGTCGAGTGTATTTTTCTAAACTAACGTATAACTCTAGAATCGAGCCTCATGAATGGTGACGGAATACGCACGTGTTCCTAATTCATGAGGATTGCTGATTTTTAAATATAACTTACGTCACGGGAAGTTTAAATGATAAGCAAAGCTCTCTGCTTGCAAGTTTAAATGTAAGTTATAACCAGTACATATTCTGTTTATTATATTATATGTGTTATTTTTCCTCCACACAGTGAAAGTTTTGGGGTGACCCTAACTTTACCAGCACCTAGTAGTAGTTTCCATACTTGTGAAGAAATAGACAGTCCTTATTTTGAACCACGTGGGTTTCTCAAGTACCACTGGTCTAACAGTGCATATGCAACCCGAGTTAGCCAGAAATACTATATCCCAATAACGGGTTTTTCAAAGACTGTAATGATAAATACTGGACCTTGGAGCCAGATCTTAATTTCGTCTAGAAACTCTACGTAATCTTTCTGCCTGGTGGCGCGAAATACTTCAAGTATTAACTAACATTTCCCGACTATATATATATATAATTTTTGTGGACAAATCTGTGGTGTGACTAAAGTGAATCCTATACTGAGGGAAGGCACCGACCTGACATTCATCATTTCTAGAAACCTACGCTATTGACACTGTGCTCTGCTATCTCCCGCGCCTGGAATAATTTTAGGTGACTTAATCAGACATTTGAACAAATTTGCACACCCAAGTAGTCGTTCCCGGAGACTCCAAGTTAAATACGTCTTTTGGAACTGGGGACTTCTTGGCAGAAGACTGCATTTTTTGAGTCTGTGTGAAGATCTAAAATCAGTGTGTTCCAAGAGGCAGCGAGCCAAGCCGTGAGTACCTGTATGAGAGGTCATGGCGGAATGAATGAGTGTACGCTGGTTTGAGTGATATTTTCACTATTATATCTTTGACACCCTGTTGCTGTCCTATTTGTTTTTTTCAATCTGCATAATTTGTTGCTAAGGCTAGAGTTTCTTGTGTTTTGTCTTAGGTTAAATCAGATTTTTTTTTCAAACTCTGTGCATATAATTACGAGATAAAACAACGAAAACTCTTAGAATCAAACCCTATGTATCTGTGACTCTGGCGCCATCATCTGTTCTCTTAACGGGGCTGGGCTAAACCTAGAGTTAACACTATAACGGGGCTATCATCCTTGCAACATTTTCTTGAATTTTTATGACTATGTGTATATGTATTCTCCTTGATGTACTTTCTTTGATGTTGTGAGCCGATTTTTTCTGATATTAAAATCGCTCTTGAACTTAATAATCGTGTTTGGTCAGCTCGTTCTAGATAATATATATATCATTGTTATAGTTTTCCCACGTCTGTGTGTTTACCTGTCGTCACGTGTATGTGCATGCCTGTGAGTGATAGAAATATACGTAATATGTATATTGGTGTAGTCTGTCTGACGCTGTAACAACTGTTGTAGAAGATAGGTGAGAGAGAGAAGAATTCTTTTCGCTTTCAGAGACAGCCACTATATCAAAATCTATCATCTCACGTGTGTGGAAATTCTATTACCTTTCACTAACTCTCACTGAGTCTATCACCTATTCAAACCTATACAGAAGGGACCAAACCTAGTCTTAATTCTCCTATCAAAAATCTACGACAAATGGTCGCTCGTTACCGGGAATTGAACCCAAAATCCTAAGGCGATACGACAAATGGGTTCTCGTCCGTAGGATTTTTGAACTTAGAATAGGAAGACGAGTACGACAAACGTGGACTCGTCTAACTGGATTTTGAACTTAAGATTTTTTTTCTGATATAGAGTAAGAGTGTGATGTCTTGTGACTGTGTATCTTTAAAAAAAAATATTACCCCCTAGACTAGCGATCTGTTTACGGGCGTGCTGACCACACAAACTAATAAGTTTTTTTTTTCCACAGCATCTTTGAATAATATACATTTTGGTTACAGGTTGATTTTGTCGGGATATATGTTAACTGCTGATTGTAATACTAAATGCTGGTAAAGTGGTGAGTGTATAACATTCACTGGGTACTGAGGCAGAACGGCGTTTGAACTAAGTTAAGGAGTGTGTTTCGGACTTTTTGTCCAGATTAATTCCCTCCCTTACCCGATCTGACTTCAGAGGCGAACTTATAGTGGATTTTTTTTAAAAATTAAGGGATTATTTTTCTCTTTAATTTTTGCAATATTCTTTTGCTTTTCCACTGTAGCAACTTATTTTTCAGAAGTAATCTTAACTACCATTTAGTTGACGTAGTCGTGTTTTGCATTAAGTGCTTTATTGCCGATAATAGCAGCGATAGTTAGATTTTAATTTGGAGGAGGTATCCCAGGGTTAAGGATATCATCTTTTGATTTTTGGTAATTTTTTTTCTCGTAAGTGGTAGGAACCAGTGTATCCTTTTTCCTATTTTCGTTCTCCACTAGTCTCAGTCACTGACATAATATATCCGAGAGGGCAAAGCTTAGACAACTCCTCAGGGACGAAGCGAGAGAGGAGGGACTGGAAGGAGAGGAAGCGAAAGCTTTTGTCAGGGACGAACTTGAGAGATATGATGCGGAGAGGAAAGCAGAAGAAGCTAGGAGGAAAGAAGCAGAAGACCGGCTATTACAGCAGAAGAAGACTGAGGAGGAAATGGAAATTCGCAGGATGCAGCATGACGAAAGAGAGAACGAGAAGGAGAGACAGCATGAGGAAAAAGAGAAGGAGAGACAGCATGAGGAAAGAGAGAAGGAGAGACAACATGAGTTGGCTCTTAAAGCTCTAGAACTTCAAAGTCGTGGCGCTGCCTCTACCTCCACCAATGGAGAGTCTTCTCCTCATTCTTCCTTAACTGATCCTTCTAACAGTCAATCTCTTCACCTCACTGCTATGTCTTTTCCGCTAGAATCTTTCCCTTGTCCAAATGAGAAGATTGACACTTGGCTAGAAAAATTTGAAAAAATTGCAACTCTGTACGGTTTAGAGAGGTCGCGTTGGAACATGAAGCTTTCCCAGGCTTTGAAAAGTTCTGCGTATGATGTTTACGCCAAACTGGAAAGCAGCCAACAAGACAACTATGATCTGTTGAAGAAAGCGTTATTGGAGCGTTTTGAAATGAACGCTCGAAAATTTTTGCAACTGTTTCGCAACAGCCGGAAAGAGAATTCTGAAACTTTTCAGCAGTTCTCGTCTCGTTTGAAGGGTTATCTGACAAAGTGCCTAGAGCTCTCGCAGCTCCCCTCTACCTATGAAGGTCTGGAGGAATTTGTTTTAACAGAACAAATAAAGAACACATTGTCTGCTGATACCCGGATATTTCTAGCTGAGCAGGGTGCAGAAAAGCTCGAAGACATCCTAGAGAAGTCTGAGCGTTACCAAAATGCGCTGGCTGAACTACCGGCCACAAAGCGGAAACCGACAGAGGAGCATTTTCGAAAACATAACCTAGAGCAATCTTCTCAGGCTTCTAACCAAAATAACCACAGAGAAACTGGACCTCAAAACCCCCCTCCTGAAAAATCCAAGTTCTACAAGAACAAGTACCCCAACCACCCCAAACAGTCTGATCAACCCGACCGCCCTACATGGCAGCGCAGCCAGAAAGGACAAGGTGGCAAAGGGAGAACCCCTGAGCACGGGACATATGATCAGACCGAGCACACCGAGCCTAAACGCATCGGATGCTTATTGACAGTCTCGCAAGGCGGAATTATTGACAGTGATTCCCAACCTGTTGGGGATACACCCTCAACGCGAGGTTCTGTTATTTTGAACGGTTCTCAAACTTCTTGCTTATTTGACACGGGGCTTTCTTATGATTGCATTGTTGCCAGAAACCTGGTCAAACCCGGTCAAGAGACAGCAGAGACCGTCCAACTTTGTGGAGTTCGTAAGAGTGATGCACCTACAGCGCTTCCCATCGCATTGGTGGAGATCCACTCTGATTTCGTCAGAGGTATGATCAAAGCGGCTGTTATGGATGATCCCATCTACCCAGTCATACTTGGCGGGAGATACGTGTGTATTGGGAAACCGGAAGAGCCGATTGTGGCAGCGGTAACTACAAGAGGGCAAACCAAGAAGGAACGGGAGCCTGCGCCTAATTTGTTACCTATGGAACTTAAAGAAGCGCAATACAAGGACCCTACTTTGGCACCCTGCTTTAGGAAACTGCCCATGGCTAAGGAACCCAAACAGCACGGGGACATTTTTTCTAAGGATGGCGTACTTTATCGGAGAACGGGAAAGCCTGACCAAGGTTACAACCAGCTCCTAGTACCGAAACAGTACAGAAGCCAAATCCTAGAAATGGGGCACTCTCTTCCCTTCAGCGGACATATGGGACAGAACGCCACAAACCAACGGATAACCACTCATTATTGGTGGCCAGGAGTAAACACTGATATTATCAGGTACGTCAAATCCTGTGCCCAGTGCCAACGTGTACCACCCAAGCAACGGACACCCCCAGTCCACATGGGTGAAATGCCAATAATGGGAACACCATTCGAACGGGTTGTGATCGACATTTTAGGGCCTTTCGAAAGGACTAAAAAAAGGAACAGGTTCATCCTGACCTTAGTCGATACATGCACTTTATGGGCAGAAGCTATCCCGCTAACATGCGCAGATGCCAAGCATGTCGCAGAAGCCCTCGTGCAGATTTTCACTCGGTTGGGATTCCCTCAGCAAGTGTTGACGGATAATGGATCTCCATACCGAAACCTGTTGATGGATGAGATCGTTAAGATCTTGAGGACCCAGCACATCCACACTAAGCCATATACTCCGGCCGGAAATGGGCTCGTGGAACGTGCTAATGGAAACCTCACCATGATGCTAAGTAAGCTGGCACAAGTGAAACCTGAAGATTGGGATCTCTGTATTCCTGCAGCATTATTTGGCTACAGAGAATCTCCTCATACTTCCACAGGATTTCCGCCAGCTACACTCTTATTCGGCAGACCCATTAAGGGCCCGCTTGAAGCCTTACTTCAGTCTCTGACAGACGAGAAGGCTGATGAGACAGTTGTCTCAGCCAGCAAATATGTGTCGGTTTTAAAGGAACGGTTGAAACTAGGGTGGGACCTAGCAACGACTAACTTTAAGCGAGCACGCACCAAGCACGCTAACCGATACAGGAAAGTCGCGGAAGAGAGAGAACTGGAAGCAGGAGAGAAAGTTTTGGTGTTGCTCCCTACCGAGAACAACCAACTGAAGATCGGATGGCAAGGGCCGTTTACCGTCCTGAAAAAGATTTCTAAGGCTAACTACCAGATCTCTATTGAAGGAAAGGAGAAGGTTTTCCATTTAAATCTCTTAAAGAGATACTTGGAAAAACCAGTGCCAACCTCCGACCATCTCCTGACGATCGCCAAAACTGACGAAGATGACGATAGTGGCAGGGATATTCCACCGCTATCACAGGAAATCTTTCAAAAATGTCAGAAGCGGCGACGCTCTTTCAAGCGCGCATATGAGACATTCCAGGGGAAGGAAACTTTGAGGAGTGGACTTGAGTAGGAATTGGACAGAGATGGAGGGGGAAGAGGAGAGGGAAGAAGACAGACACCCCGAAGCTACGGTTATAGGAAATTAAACTCCATAACGTAGACATGGAGTGCTTCCATATCTTAAAGGGGGGAGGCTCTGTCACGTAGGGTTTATATTCATTTAATTTCCTACATCTTCTTCCTATTCTTTCACCCGAATTCTCTCTTTTATTATCTCTGTATTTCCTTTTTCCTGTATATTTTTCATCCATTCGTTTTGCGAATATTATTTTCATATAATTCGCAAACTTTACCTGTTTTCCTTTCTCTAAAACTGAGAATCGCACCTGGGTGGTATTGCGTACATGTCAGTCGCGCTGGTCGGACGATAGGCGTGAATTTACAGCATTCGCTAGACATTCGTCTGAGGGTCTCTGGCCTGGGGCGTGAAAATTCACCCGAGGGACATGGAAAGTAGACAGAGAGTCTGCATTTCAGTAAACGCATGAGGTTTTTCGTCAGAAAAAAAACCCGGCTTAGCGTGAAAATCCACTCCGCACTGCAGACGGTGGTCTGAGATTTGCAACTCATGCAAGCCCTCGGCCACTGATGGCTGTTACGTCACGCGATAAGCGGACGAAGGTGTTATACGGACGGGGGGGGGGAGACTATTTCGCTTGGCGAAATAAGATTAGGATCCTGTGTCCGATTTTAAAGATATTGGCCAAGTTTGAAACTTTAATTTCATTCTCGCTCATAGACTCACAGTAGATAGGTTGCTCGTAAACAGAATAGCTGTTAGCGAAGTATCTCAGTTTGTTTTCGGCAATTTGTCGAACTTCTAGACTTCCAGAAATATTTTCAGCATTTTATTCTTAAGTTGTGCGACTACCTGTAATTCTGTGGTTGAGGTAATTAATATGATAGATATATAGATTTTGTGAGTGTTAAAGTGTTAAATCGCTTAATTCATTTTAATCTATTTCTTTAGCGCAGAAGAGAAATAAAGTGGTAGGCTATTATATTTTCTAGGGAAGCATTCAGTGGAAAGCAGAATAAAATTAAAATCTCTAGCTTATAACGGCAATTGTAGCTATTTATGAATTTAATTTAACCGCTAATACTCAGTCGAGTGTATTTTTCTAAACTAACGTATAACTCTAGAATCGAGCCTCATGAATGGTGACGGAATACGCACGTGTTCCTAATTCATGAGGATTGCTGATTTTTAAATATAACTTACGTCACGGGAAGTTTAAATGATAAGCAAAGCTCTCTGCTTGCAAGTTTAAATGTAAGTTATAACCAGTACATATTCTGTTTATTATATTATATGTGTTATTTTTCCTCCACACAGTGAAAGTTTTGGGGTGACCCTAACTTTACCAGCACCTAGTAGTAGTTTCCATACTTGTGAAGAAATAGACAGTCCTTATTTTGAACCACGTGGGTTTCTCAAGTACCACTGGTCTAACAGTGCATATGCAACCCGAGTTAGCCAGAAATACTATATCCCAATAACGGGTTTTCAAAGACTGTAATGATAAATACTGGACCTTGGAGCCAGATCTTAATTTCGTCTAGAAACTCTACGTAATCTTTCTGCCTGGTGGCGCGAAATACTTCAAGTATTAACTAACATTTCCCGACTATATATATATATATTTTTTTTTTTGTGGACAAATCTGTGGTGTGACTAAAGTGAATCCTATACTGAGGGAAGGCACCGACCTGACATTCATCATTTCTAGAAACCTACGCTATTGACACTGTGCTCTGCTAACTCCCGCGCCTGGAATAATTTTAGGTGACTTAATCAGACATTTGAACAAATTTGCACACCCAAGTAGTCGTTCCCGGAGACTCCAAGTTAAATACGTCTTTTGGAACTGGGGACTTCTTGGCAGAAGACTGCATTTTTTTGAGTCTGTGTGAAGATCTAAAATCAGTGTGTTCCAAGAGGCAGCGAGCCAAGTCGTGAGTACCTGTATGATAGGCCATGGCGGAATGAATGAGTTTACGCTGGTTTGAGTGATATTTTCACTATTATATCTTTGACACCCTGTTGCTGTCCTATTTGTTTTTTTCAATCTGCATAATTTGTTGCTAAGGCTAGAGTTTCTTGTGTTTTTGTCTTAGGTTAAATCAGATTTTTTTTTCAAACTCTGTGCATATAATTACGAGATAAAACAACGAAAACTCTTAGAATCAAACCCTATGTATCTGTGACTCTGGCGCCATCATCTGTTCTCTTAACGGGGCTGGGCTAAACCTAGAGTTAACACTATAACGGGGCTATCATCCTTGCAACATTTTCTTGAATTTTTATGACTATGTGTATATGTATTCTCCTTGATGTACTTTCTTTGATGTTGTGAGCCGATTTTTTCTGATATTAAAATCGCTCTTGAACTTAATAATCGTGTTTGGTCAGCTCGTTCTAGATAATATATATATCATTGTTATAGTTTTCCCACGTCTGTGTGTTTACCTGTCGTCACGTGTATGTGCATGCCTGTGAGTGATAGAAATATACGTAATAGGTATATTGGTGTAGTCTGTCTGACGCTGTAACAACTGTTGTAGAAGATAGGTGAGAGAGAGAAGAATTCTTTTCGCTTTCAGAGACAGCCACTATATCAAAATCTATCATCTCACGTGTGTGGAAATTCTATTACCTTTCACTAACTCTCACTGAGTCTATCACCTATTCAAACCTATACAGAAGGGACCAAACCTAGTCTTAATTCTCCTATCAAAAATCTACGACAACCACCATCTTCTGTTGACTAAAACTCAAGAAATTTACAACAGCATAAAGTAATAGACAACAGTACAATGTGGGATATCTAAGAAATCAGGAAATAAGAAAACAAATTTCAATCACAGTATCCAACAAATACCAAGTACTCCAACAGCTGGAAGATGAAATAGATACGGAAGACTACTGGCAACAAGTAAAAAATATATGGAACGAGACATGCGAAGAAGTACTGAGAAAAAAAGAATATCAGCTCAAAGCATGGATAACAACAGAAACCATTAGTAAGATAGAAGACAGGAAAAACAAGAAAGCAGATTTAAACAGAAGCAAAACCAGAAGCTCCAAAGCCAAGGCTCATGAAGTGTACATAGAAGCAAACAAAGAAGTAAGAAAAAACATCAAAAGAGACAAGATGAAATATATTAATGATTTGGCAAAGGAAGCAGAGGAAGCTGCAGCCAAAGGAAATATGAGAGATATGTACAACAACACAAAGAAGCTAACAGGGAAATATAAGCAAGCAAATGGCCTCATAAAAGATAAGAATGGAAAATTGCTTAGTAATATACAAGAACAAATGAAGAGATGGACAAAACATTTTGAGGAACTTCTCAATAGACCATCTCCAACTAATCCCCCAGACATCCAGCCAGCAGAAGAGGAGTTACAAATCAGCTGTGAACGACCAAGTAGAGAAGAAATAAAGAAAGCCATTAAGCTTCTGAAAGATGGAAAAGCAGCTGGTCTAGACTGCATTCCAGCAGAGGCCATCAAAACAGATATTGATACCTCCACAGAGATATTATACAAACTACTTGGCAAAGTCTGGGAGAGAGAAGAAATACCAGCAGAATGGGAGGAAGGATATCTGGTCAAGGGACATTTACAAGAGTGCACAAATTATAGAGGAATAATGTTACTATCAGTGCCAGCAAAACTATTAAACAGAATCATCCTGGAGAGATTAAAAGAGTCCATAGACAAGCAACTGAGATGAACAAGCAGGTTTTCGACAAAATAGATTCTGTACAGACCAGATAGCCACATTGAGAATAATAGTTGAACAAAGACTGGAATGGAATTCACTGCTATACATCGGATTCGTGGACTATGAAAAGGCATTTGACAGTGTAGACAGAGAATCGCTTTGGAAATCGATGACGCATTATGGAGTTCCCACGAAGATCATTAACTTAATAAAGAAGACCTATGAAGATATGACATGTATAGTTCTTCATAAAGGACAACCTACAGAACCGTTTAGGATTAGAACGGGAGTGAGACAGGGATGCCTCTTGTCTCCATTTCTTTTCTTACTAGCAATAGATTGGGTTATGAAAACATCGACATCACACAACAGAAATGGAATCCAGTGGAATCTGACTAAACAGCTTGATGATCTGGATTTTGCAGATGACTTGGCTCTTCTGTCCCATAACCATAACCAGATGCAAGAGAAAATTCTCGATGAGAAGTCACAACAAGTGGGCCTGAAAATACGCAGGGAAAAAATACAAAGATTATGAGAATAAATGAAAGAAATGATAACAAGGTTGAACTTGAAGAAACACCACTAAAAGATGTAGAATGGTACACATATCTTGGAAGTAATATTGACAAAGTTGGAGAGACAGACAGTGATATCAAAATAATAATACAAAAAGCAGGAGGAGCTTTCATTGCATTGGGAAATATATGGAGATCAAGAGAAATCAAGTCCAACACGAAAATAAGAATCTTCAACTCAAATGTGAAGTCAGTCCTATTGTATGGCTCTGAGACATGGAGAACAACACAAACAACAACCAAAAAGCTACAGACTTTTATAAACGGGTGCTTGCGTAGAACAGAAGAACTGAAATGGTATGACAAAGTCACATATGTGGAATTGATGACAAGAACCAGACAAATGCCAAAAACAAGAGTTGAGAAGAAACGCTGGCGATGGATAGGACACACATTGAGAAAACCTGTTGATAGCATTACAAGGCAGTCTTTGTTCTGGAATCCACAGGGAAAGAGAGGCAGAGGTAGACCAAAACACACATGGAGAAGAGAACTGGAAACAGAGGTGAAAATGATGAGGAAAACATGGAAAGAACTTGAGCGGATGGCACAGGACAGGAAGACTTGGCATGTGTTTGTTGAAGGCCTATGCTGCTTGGGGAGCTAAAGGGTTATGAATTGAGTATTAAAGATAGAGGGCTGAACTTTCCAAATATACAAAACAAAATCATCACAGGTAGTAATTAAAATGTACGAGTTTTCATTCCACGCATCAGAATAGAGCCAAACAATACCAGCTTTTCTGTTATCTTAGGACGCCTGCAGATTTCTGTTATTTTAGCTGTTGTCACGATAATCAACAAAACACAGAGTCTATAATGTGATCGTGCAGGTGTTTACCTACTAGAAGTAATCATTGTTTATGGTCAACTTTATGTATAACTCACGCTGGGAAGGTGCCTTGAGAGGACCCCATAGTAAGAACAGTGGATATCGATAAATATATTCTAAGGTCATGTAAATAATCACCTGGAAACGATACTGAAATCGATAAATCTTCAAGGCTAAGATTCCTGGACTTTGGCATCAAAAGTAAGACTAGCAGGAATGGATGTTTGAGGGGATGAAACAGTCGTGTATACAACCAGCGAGCTACAGGAACATTTAATATCCATAACCTTCAAAATTTGCTGATTGAGACTGGGAATTAAAGTGTTTGCCTGGAGCGAAATGATATCGATTCTAATCAACAATAACTATAAAAATGGGAAGGTACCCAGACAATCTTAAATTATATATTCATCATCAGTTAATTATTTAATTAACTCGCGACAGTGTTCTGTCGTCCCATAGCAGTCGGTGACTAGTTGACACCTTTTTTTCTACAAAACTATATATTTATAAAAATGCAATGCTCTTGGATGTTAGAACATCTGGTAGCTGTTACAATATTTCACGTTGTCTGCTAGTATTTTATCAATATTTTGTTTTAGATCCCAGGGGAACATCGGGAGTATGACAAGATTAGGACCCAGTGGTTCTGAAAAAAATTCCATCATAAATATTCCTTATACTGGGAACCCAACCATATACCTGTATAATTACAGGCGGACGCCATACTTCTTAATCACTTCGGCACCCAGGGTAGAAGAGAAAATACTAAGTAAGAAAATGTGTTTAAAATATTGTCGAAGTGCGCTATTTGGGGTAGATGAAACCTGTTCGACGCGCACATTTGCGAGTGCAACCGTTAAAAGCTCAAGTTCGATTACCATTGAAAGTGGAAGAGCATATAAGTGTTCACTACCTTAACATGTGCATCAAACTCCAAATTATTTAAAATTATTTTACTCTGAACATAAAACATACAATAAGATTTTAACAATATAAAAATTGTACTAACAAAAAAAAGTGAATTGTTTATGCCTTTTATAATTTTGTCTAAAAAATTCATAATGGTAAAACAGTAATGAAAATATGTTATTTATTATGATTTTTGTTAATAATTAAATTGTTTCCATTTGAAAGTAAATACGATGTTTTCCACTAACTTCTCTGTCTCTGCTGCTTAAAGTATCACATGGTTAAGTTTTTTTTTTTCTTTTTGTTTCACTTATTTCTGAGATTCGACATCCGGTCAAAACCTGACAAGAGGTGTGATATCTCGGTTATAAGCGGGGTGCATGTGCACATTTTTATTACATTTTGCTGTACTATTATTTCTGCCCCTTTTTTTTTATTTAATTATGTGCGGGGAGGGACTTCTATGTTAGCCATGAAAAGATCTATTTCTGTGAAGGACCGCCTGTCTGACCATCACGTCGTAAGGTTTATTCGAGTGTTTCTGCTTGTTCAATCCATATACTTACTTACTTACTTAGTAGATCCCCTTCTACCGTGAGGTGTAGAGGTTAATCCATATACTTATTTATTTATATTTGTTTAAGTGTAAGGATTTTACCTCTATATATATTATTGATTGTGTTCCGACGTGTCGTTAAAAGTATTACTAGCTGAAATGAAGATCCATGTGTGTTTTTCGTTTCCTCTTGTGTCTACTCATAGTGTGGTCTTCCTTAACTCCAGCTGATTTATGACTTCATCAACGATGATTTGACCAATGGTGTCTAAAATTGCAATCAGTAATTATTCCTTTGGATTCTTTATTGTTTCACTGTGTTGTTTAATTTGATATGTCAATGATAAACTGTCTGTCTTGTTCTACGATTTTGGTTCGTTCTTGGTGGAATGTCTGCTTTATTTTTCTACCCGTAGTTATGTAACTGTAATCTCTGTAGTCAGTTGTTGGAGTTGGGGTTTGATGTGTAGTTTTTACTTACTTGAAATCGTATTTGTTGTCAAACTATTTATTGTTTTAGTTATTGGTTTCAACAATCCTTCTCATACCACTATGACATATATTAATAATCTCAAAAAACCTATGTGACAGCGTTGTAATTCTGCTCCAGTCAGTCCATCTGCAGTTTTATCAGTATTACTAATCTATCCCAGTTAGCCCGGCTATAGCTCTCTCAACATTACAAATATATTCCCATCCTCTCTCTCAATGAACTACGCAACAGAGAGAATAAACAACCGAAGACAATCACAAACACTGGTCACGTGCGAAATCTGATTTCTTTATGCATTGTCACAGTTTTGTAAGGGTGTCGGGATATAGCATTTTGTTGTTGTTGGAAGGACAACAACATAATTATGAAAACAATTAATAAATTAAATAAAAGCTTTTAAATGTATGCATTAATTATTTCCAGTTAAGCTACCAAATAATATAAGTATATATAAACAAATAAAACGGTATTGAATCAGTTTTACAAAAAAACAGTGCACAGGAAACAATGGACTATTCGGGTTTTAACCTTCGTCAGCCACAGATACAAACATGCAACAAGGACATGAAATATAGATTATAGACTACAAATACGTAATATATATAAACACAGATGAACAGCAATAATAAAGCAAAGAAACTACAAAACCAAAAAGAATTAATAAATACAAGAAATTCAACAATCAACGAAAATCTGAAGAAAAAAATGGAATAAAAAGTCCTGCTATAAGACTCTCCGCTTAAAGAATCGGTCATACAATGAAAAATTTTCTCATTGGCGTCCCATAGCGATGAATCAAAGTCTAAATAAATCAAAATTTATTTACTTACAAATAATATAAGTTCATCATGTACATTATATGCATGTTATGACATTTGAATGTTTTTTATTGTATTTTATCAATATATTTCTGAAAAACATTTCCACCCGCTACGAGTTATAAAGTAGTAAATAATTATATGGTCTGTCACACTAAATGCTAGTATAAAGTTACCCTGGCACTGATATCAAAATGTGTCGTCAGTGCTAAAAAGTGCTCTTCGTCAAATCAGGAACATAATGTATTAAATTTTAAAAAAGATATTCCATACTACTGTAGGAGTTCGTCAGGTATATATCCTAACCCCAGTACTCTTTAATATATATCTAGAACATATTATGCAGGAGGCTCTCTACGATTATAAAACAACCATATCGATTGGAGGCCGACCTCTTTGCAATCTACCTTTTGCTGATGATATCGATCTTATAGCTGGAACAGAGTCAGAACTTCAAGACCTTACCTCTAGACTGGAGAAAGTAACAAGAACGTATGGGATGGAAATTAATCTAGAAAAAGGCAAGATAAACCATAAGAAACATGTTCCGGCCAATATTACGTTAAATGGGCAAACGTTAGAAGAAAATCACACCTTTACATATCTGGGGTCCATTATATGTAGTGATAGAAGATCACGTAAAGAAATCAAGACAAGACTTGAGATGGCCTTAGCTGCCATGACAAGGCTGAATTTGATCTGGAAAAGTAACATCAGTTTTCCTGTGAAGATCAAATTATACAAATCACTTGTATTATCTATTCTCTTGTATGGGTGTGAGGGCTTGACACTCACTGCAGATACAAAGCGAAGGATTCAGGCTTTCGAGTATAAATGTTATAGAAGAATGTTGCGCATTTGCTATAAAGAGCACACAACAAATGTCTATGTTAGAGTGAAATTATACACCGATGCAGGCTACCAAGAACCACTTTTGTCAGTAGTGAAACGTCGAAAGCTTGGCTGGCTTGGGCATGTAACTCGTCATGACTCCCTTTCGAAAACGATCCTCCAGGGAACAGTCGAAGGTAAACGGAGAAGAGGAAGGCAAAGAAAATAATGGGCTGATAACATCGAAGAATGGGCAGGGCACGGTTTTTCCACACTTGTACGCATTGCTGAGGATAGAGAGCAGTGGAGGACCCTGTCTGCTGATGCTACCACCAAGGCACCACTACGACGGGTTACGGGTTGAGATGAGTTGATGATTCCAGACAATTTTTAACACATTAGGAAGGGAAACATGAGGCCTGTAAACAAATATTAGACAAACATAAAGATATGTTTTCAGGCACTCGTAAGAAATAAAGAAGTAGAACATTAGACAACAGAAAAACAACAGACGTGAGTAAATCAAAAACCTACCCTCTGTCATTTTTTTGTGATGCCTAGATGGCAGGGAGGATAGTTTGATTCGCTTGCATAGCTAGGCGGGGTTGTCGAACGGAAGGTCCTGGGTTGGAGTCCTGGGTAAGCCACTCACGTCTGTTGTTTTTCTGTTGTCTTGTGTTCTACTTCTTTATTTCTTACGAGTGCCTGAAAACTTGCCTTTTATGTTTGTCTCATATTTATTCCAGACAAGTATGTTTACGACAAACGCTTTTATTTACAAGCACAAACATACATATTACAAAGGAGGATAAACAGTCGTTATAGAAAAACACGACCTTAAACATATGATGTATATAGTGTTGGTTGATGTATATCTTGTGTATGACTCTGTCGCTATTCTTGATAAGCTAGTGGAAGATTGGTATACTTGAAATGTAACCAAAACCTATCCAGCCTTTGGTGAAGCGAAAGTCCTTCTCATGCCTGGTAAATAGTTCGCAATTAAGCTATTGGCTCCTTTCAGAGAGGGTCTGTAAGGCTCAACCCAAAGGGTTATCTGTTTGTATCATTCGGCTTTCCAGTGTCTATGTGGCTAATGATCTATCATGTACTTTTGTCTACATTATCTTATCTTTTGTCTATATATGACTGATGATGTATAATGTACGACATTAGTTGTGATGACTTTATGACCCATGTAATGAAAATAATGATCACATGAATTTCGCTGAATTAACTCAGCTGGGGGCTTGAACGAGCTAACATTAATTATTGCATAAATCTCCACAAACGTTGGCGGCAGAGACTAGAGTTAACATTGGCTGAGCTCATGCAGCATCATTCTCGCTTTCTGAACATCAAGTGAAACTCCCTTGAGGTAGAAGCATCATTATCCTTCTACAACTCTGGCAAGAGTAATCTTGTGCAAAGGTAGACACATTTGAGGACCCATATTAGTTACTCTTGAGTTTTGGTCACTGTTGGACCACTGCTGCAGAGCTAAGGGGAAGAAATCCGTGACAGTGGGAATAACTTGTAATAATATACTACTCACAAAAAGTAGCGGATATTTTAAGATGGTATGTATTATTTTACAAAAGAGTGGATTTCGTATTTTAATGGTTGTATAGACATATCGAGCACGCTCTTCTCCACTCTCACTTGCAATATCATGTTGACCTGGTGACTCGTGATGAGTAAACCAATCCTAAGAACAGAGGTGGGGGCCCATCCGTAAAGTTCACACATTATTCTTTTTTTTTTAATGCGTGTATCTCGGGTTTGATGAATACTACTCACCATGGACAGGTATAAAAAGACTCTGCAACAGATAAAATTTCTTTTCTTCGTCACGGAACGTTTGACAGAACAGCAGAGATGGTTAGGCATAGGCATGTTGCAAACCGGAAGTCGGCAAGTGAATGTTGCTCGGAACCTCAATGTTTCACAGTCAGTTGTCAGCAGACTGTGGAACAGGTATCAAAATTTCCGCACCGTGGCTGATCTGCCTCGGACTGGCCGCCAAAGAGTCACTACACGCCGACAAGACCAACTTCTTGTTACTCAGGCCCTCAGAACTCGGACTCTAAATGCTACTCAACTTCAGCAACACCTTCAACAGACCACTGGGATCCGGATCTCAACTCAGACAGTACGAAACCGTTTGCACCAAGTGCAACTGGCCTCACGCAGACCGTTTTTAGCTTTGCCCATGTCACCACAACACAGGCGAGCAAGAATGGATTGGTGCCAACGTCCTAATCGGTGGACCAATCAACAGTGGGCATCAATGATGTTTTCTGATGAGTCCCATTTCGTTTTGGATTTTCATGATCGTCGAATACGTGTCTGGCGACGGCGAGGTGAGCGTTACTAGCCTCCTGCAACTGTTGCACACAACCGTTATGGAGGTGGCAGTGTAATGGTGTGGGCAGGCATCTGTATGAATGACAGGACTGACCTTCACATATGCCAGGTCAATATCACAGGGCTCTACAACCGTGACAACATCATCGAGCCTATCGTTGTGCCATTTGCTCAACGGCACGGACCAGATTTCATCTTCCAGGATGACAATGCACGTCCTCACCGTACTCGCGTCGTCCAAGATCACCTTCATATACAGCATATCCGAACGTTACCGTGGCCGCCGATGTCCCCCGACCTGTCTCCTATTGAGCATTTGTGGGATCTCCTGAATAGCCGCGTCCAACAACGTCCAGCCGCTCCACAGACTCTTCAGCAGTTAGCCCAGGCCCTTCAGCAGGAGTGGCAGAGAATTCCTCAAGACAACATCAGAAGGCTTATTTGCAGTATGGGACGTCATTGCAATGCATGTTTAGCGGCAAACAGGGACCCTAAACGTTTTTAGACATATTGGAATATTTTTTGTGAAAATGAAGTACCTACCCCACCTTGGTTGCCAGTGCGACTAAAATCATGTGAGTAAAGCCATAACACTTCTTATACCGCAAATGTGTTGTTATGATGCTCAAGTTTACTTGTACGAAGGAATAAATGAACTAATTTGAAATATATTGTCTTTGGATAACTTCTAAATTCAATATCCCCTACTTTTTGTGACAGGTATATGTACAAAACAATGTATAAATCCATACAAACATCAGAATGTCATAGAGACAGATTTATATTAACCGTTTTCTTGATTTTTGTATTGCAAATTTGTTTATTATGTTATTAAAATCTATAGGACAAAGTTATGTTTGACCGATTACTTATTACTTAATTTTGATTGACTTGTCTTCGACTTAAAATATGTTAACATGGGAGGTCAGAGTGGCTAAAAGATATGGCGTCCACCTCGTATTCTAGAGGTGTCAGGTTCGATTCCCAGTTGAGGGAATATAATTTATGGAAACATTTATCAGAACCAGTGGTCATAATGATGTCATACTTCCCCCCTTCCATCTGGTCTCCTGGGTAGTGACATCGGATTCCTAGCCTTCTCGGATAAGGGCGAAAAAAAATAGAAGGTCCCGTGTGCAAGTTGCGCACGATACATATTCCACCACAGTTGGAAATCGTGAAGAGTAGGCAATACGGCCGCTTCCTTGGCAACATTTAATAATTAGAAACCTACCCACCACAACAAACTTTATAGAATTTGTGATTCCTATCTACACACATTGGGATTCTCGCCGGTGCAGCGGAGTTCATGCACTGTGCTGATATTCTCCTTGTGTGATCTAAGGGTGGAGATCGGAGAGCACTGATGGAGTTGTCCGTGTGCAATGAAGACATTCCTTAAAAAGCAAACCAAATGTCAACATGACATATCTGTGCAGTGTGCTATTTTAATTTTGTTGAATAACAATAGCTGAATTGTTCCAATCATTGTATCCACACGTTGTCAGTCTGGTTGACTATGCATTAGAAAACAGAATATAAACGAAGCAGTACACTGACCTCGTCGTTTGCGAATAAAGTAACCAGTGTCGGACATGCAGTTCACCAATTGATTTTGTGCCGTTAAACAGGCTTTTTTTTTAACAATTCCCTTAAACTGTCAGCGTGAAGGTTCTTGTCTTCAGTGTCACATTGGTAATCATGTCATGATATTTCAATCCTTCTATTCCAAGCCAGCTCCCATTTATGTCAGTTAAAAATTAAAGCTTTGTTTTGGATTTATTTTATTTTCCTTATCTCTCCCAAGGTGAATAATATCTCCTGTTATCTTGTGTATTTGAAGTTTTCTATCACTGTCTGATTGTTCAACGATATTCATATCTCTGCCCCTCCCCGTCCCAAAATAATGTTCATGGTAGGTAACAAAGCAGTAAGGGAGACAATTTCACTAGAGTATTGAGCTTTTTCGCTTTTTTTGAAGCCGGTACCAAGTTGAACAATCCTTGGTACTATCTACACAAGAGGTCAGCAGCCAGTCCATCCCGATCTACTGGTAGATTCTAGTGGATGATTAGGTCAATCTTCAGGCGACTGCCGGTGGTTGAAAAAAGGGGTGGGGGGGAGATAACTTTTAAAACCATGGAAATTTCCGACATGACATCTCAAACCGACATTTAAAATCATTGTGAACACCGAGATCGAAGGCAATTTTTCCGCTTTCCCATTTAAAACTCGAGCTGGTTACTAAAATATATTCATGAACTACATGAGTTAGGAAGGCGATATTTTCTTTTTCAGTGTGACGGTATTGTCTCCCCTGCTTTGTAGTAATGGTCCAACAATGGCCAAAACTCAAGAGTATCTAATATGGGCTTCAAGAGTGTCTACCTTTGCACAAGATTACTCTTGGCAGATATGTAAATAGAAGAAACAAAACACTTCTATCTTCAGGGAGTCTTCACAAGATATTCAGAATATGAGAGAACAATAGTGCTTTGGCTGAGTATGTTAACACTGTAATTCTGCCGACGTTTTTGTGAAGAATTTAAGACCTTATTACTTTCAGCTCGTTTAAGCCCCCCCCCCCCCCCCCCCCCCCCCCCCCCCCCTGATTTACTCAGTGGAATTCTATTATTCTAGTATAGCTCTGTTTAGAGTGTGTGTAGTAAACTGACTGAGACAAACATGCAGTAACTTTAAAATGATTAAATCGAAGTTAAATTTGTATAATTACAAATAGCAAAATGTAATAATCACTTAAGTTTTAACAGTTGGAAAATAATTTTAATAGTTATGGATCAAGAAAAGTTATCATCATGGTCGTTATGGATTGTGAAATGTTATAAGAAGTTCATGTGGCAGCATAGATTTCAACTTAGCGGTCAATGAAGGTTCTGCTCCTTCTTATGGGTTGGTTATTTTCGCACTGCTCACGCTCGTCTCTGATCAAGGTTGTCGGGTGTAGCTCGCTTCCCATAAATGTCAAGGAGAGTCTACCACGTGGGTCCTTCGTCTTAAAGCTTAGGCCACTGTTCCCTTCTTGTTCCAGAGATAGTACTTTCTGTTGGTACCACTAATAATTATGGTAAAAGAATAGAACGAAACGGTCTTCTGAGTATGGCGTTTTCCATACCATAATTATGGGTTCCTATCTCCCCACACCCCCATCCCAATTAACTCAGACTTTACCTTTAACGAGAATTAAATTTAATCCCTCGGGATACAATTTTATTTACATTTAAATAGAATAGCATTCATAGTTACTTTATATTTAAATGAAAAGGTTAATAATACAGATAGAGTCTGGTTACATAAACATCCCCACTGATAGAAAAGTGTTCACAATATAAATTGAATATGTTTTCATTTATGTTTACACTTATTGGAAAGTTCGAAACTTCCATTAACTTTAAAATTAATATAGAAATTTACACTGGTTTAAAGCTTGAAAACTTACATTACTTTTAAAGTGTCTATGTTCATAGGGACATTTACACTGCTATGAAAATGTAAGTATTATACTAAGAATGTACATCATTTCATTCATCTTTCCCTCACTGCTCCGTATGGAACCTGGAACTACTTTGTGCTTTTAGTTCTCTTTACGAAACTAGCAATATAGCAATCACCAGCCCGTACAGTGGTGGTTCATGAATCATCTTTCTATACGCTGAGGTTGCCAGCCTCAAATGACTGCGACATCCACTAGCGAGTTTCAAATACTGTATTAAAATTCACATGGAAATATATATATATATATATATATATATATATATATATATATATATATATATATATATATATATATATATATATATATATATATATATATATATATATATATATATATATATATATATGTATATATATAATATAGACTTTTTGCTCAAATGAATAAAAGAGACTTGAATCGGTGTAAAGTTTGCTTTCAACTGTAAAATTTCTTTCACTCGCACGCTCTGTAAGGTGTCAATCTGTAAAGAAGTGTACAGAGTTGTTGAGATCAGGCATGCTCCAGTTTACCCAGCTGTAAATGGGTAACTCACCCTAGTCCTGAGTTAGGGAAGGCAAAGGCAGCTGTAAATAGTAGATTCCCTCTAAGGCTCCAGGGGAAGCAGGCCCTAAACTTGGTCACTTCAACCGACGCAGAATGGTGTATGTATGGAGTAGAAGTGTAGAGTGTGATTAACGCGAATGGTGTACTGTTCGTGTTCTGACCAATCTAATCACTCATACACTTGTGTCTACAAGGCACCAATGCAGACTGCTGGAATCTTTGTTTACTCAATTTATTCAGACGTACACACTGGGACATAACGAGTACATCATGGGTATGTTGACACATCAATTTGTAGGCATACATAGCAGATCCAAAGTCATGACACATTCGTAAATAATGGGTAGTACATCAAAAGTTCAATGTCATGATACATTATGGCCGCATCCCCTATCTGACTAAACGCGTCAGTGAAGGCGGATCGGTAAATAACTAAAGTTGCTTGACGTCCATAGTTTGTAGCATATTATGAAACCACGAAAAGGGGGTTCCTATCAAGATTGAGATCTCCTTGTCACTGTCCGATAATAGGATATGTAATCTGTTCTCTTGGCAGTGATCAAAACATATGATGACAGAAATATAACATGGCCGCCTCCCTGAGTTGTCACTCACTCACTCGTAGGAAGGTGAATATAAGCCAAAGTTAATTTATAATGGGCATATAAATCATTTCATAAATGTTTCCATACAGCTCTACGGTAATCAGGTTAATTCACGTAGCCATAACCGCTGTAGGAAAGCCTGTCATCTTCGTCGATACAAAACACGACCCTAGCGATACGAAGCACAATGTTCCATCTAGGTCTAACCGACATGAGATCATCAAAATAGGGTCTGGCAATACATGGAGTCCGAATTATACATTGTACCGTACCTTAGGAGAGTCTCTAACACAAACTCTAGTAGAGATGCCATCTCCTTTAGAAGAAAACCACTTCATAAATCATTTTTCCTAAAGAATCTACCAGCCCTTTGAGAAATGCGTACCCGCCATTATCACGGTACATCGGAACTCATCACGACTTGTCAAGACAACTCATACTTCCGCTAGAGCGGAATAACAAGAATCTAGTCCCGCCTACCCATCCAAAATATTCAATATAGGACTGATTCTACTTGTACTAATAATATGTAATACATATGAATTCAGGCCATAAACATAATAAGCAAATTAATCTATTTTCTGGCCCTAAAAAATAAGTACAGATATAAGAGCAATATCCGTGCGCCGGATCAATATCAAGAACGATTACTCCTATAATCAAAAGTGTGAATCAAACATGGATTATCTTGCTTTCCCCATAGACAGCATTTTCATACACAAATGAATGAATGTTTATATCTTTTCCATATTAAATAGCCATATCGATTTTTGTAATATGTGCGTCAAAATATGCACGCAACAGATTACCACACCCCTCGGGAAAAAAAAATGGTACTTTTTTTGTGTAATACATCTAGGAGCAACATACAATAGGCTCACAACGCACCAATAACAATGCGCAGATGATAAGCATAAGTTTTATGACCTTAGAGAAGGTACTTCTCTAAGTATTAATATTTCCAGAGAGGTGTCACCAACGCATACTACAATATTAGCAATGACACAATTTCCACATTAGTTTATACATAAATTTCATCTAAGATATCTTAACATCATGATCATCAAAGACGAAAAACATTGAAAGATCAGCGGTGAATAAATATCAATGAACCGCTAAGTAGTGTTACAATCAATATATGATATATTACATATGTGTACACATTTCAACATAGAAACAACTGTATCAAAGTTGTATAACAGTTATGAATCATGTGGGCATCTAGACAAAATATCTGCCATCACATTTTCTGACCCACGGATAGCTCGCACCGAAAAATGAAATGGCTGTAGAGCAATCGCGTATCGCGTTGATCTCGCGCTCTTCAGATTTTTACTCTGAATAGCCGTAAGAGCTTTCTGGTCAGTTTCCACAATGAAATGCGCGCCCAGAAGAAATCTTTGCAGTTTAAGGATTGACCAAACCATAGCCAATAATTCACGGTCTAGGACCGAGTAATTCTTCTCTGCGGCATTTAATTTCCGAGAAATATACATCACAGGATGCAGAGTTCCAGAGTACTCTTGCATTAGTGCTGCTCCAATCCCGGTGGATGAAGCGTCACTACGAAGAATAAATGTCTTATCCTTAGAAGGCAATACTAGGATAGGTGAAGTAGAAAACATAAGATAGACAATAGTTCATTTATCCCATTATAGTGATCGTTCCAAGTATCACTGAAAAGGCAGATGTCATCAAGATACGCAATGACATCTGAGCGATGAGATAGGATTCGACGCATCATGCGTACGAATGTTGCAGGGGCGTTCATAAGACCGAAAGGCATGAAATTCCATTGGAATAGACCCCTAGGCGTCGAAAAAGCAGTAAACGGTTTGGCGTGTTCGGATAATGGAACTTGCCAATATCCCTTAGACAAATCGAGTTTAGTAAAGAAATGAGAATTCGATAGTCTCGTAAGTAGCTCTTCTAGTAAAGGCATGGGTTCAGCATCAAATTTAGTCACTTGATTCAATTTGCGATAATCCACGCAAAGACGTATGTTATTGTCTTTTTTTCGTACAATAACCATCGGCGAAGAATATGCTGATGTGGATGGTTCAATAATTTTTAACTCTGTCATCTCATCCAACTCTTTCTCTACCTGTGCTTGAAAATGTATCGGGATAGGATACGGTCTGACTCTTATAGGACTTTGGTCAGTAAGAATAATGTCATGTTGAATGACATCAGTTTGACCAGGAATGTCAGTAAGGACATCCTGAAATTGTTCTAACATAGTAGAAACTTGTTTCTGCTCTCCTGGAGATAATTCTGGAGAAATTGCAACATCTTTCCATGATTCATTAGAGTGAAGAGGAATCATTGGAAACGGTAAATTTACATCCGAGAAACTCGTTTCCTCATCCTGTATTACTGACAGAGATGAGTATTGTCCATGTTGGACTGGAAAATCGTCCGTTGCCTGGAAAACAGGTTGTAAATAATCAGGACGTTCATGGAATTCCGTGAGCATGTTGATGTGGAAGGTTTTACGCTTCCCGTCAATATCGACGATATAGTCAACATCGGAAACTTTTGATATTATATCGTACGGACCTTTCCAAGAAATAAGAAGTCTATTTTCCCTACAAGGTAACAAGACAAATGCTTTGTCACCTGGACAAAGTTGTCGCAAACATCTCTTTTTATTGGCAAATTCCCTTGCCTTCTGTTTCGCAAATTCAGAAGAAGCAGTTGCCAATTTGCATGCTTCAATAATCTTGTGTCTAAGTGCGATGACATATTCATAAGAGGATTTTGTGTCATCGACAATATTATCAGCAGTTATAAGATCATGAAGTAAGGACATAGGACCTCGCGGTTTCGCGCCAAAGACAAGTTCAAAGGGAGAAAATCATGTATGTTCGTTGGCGACCTCTCTATATGCAAAGAGAGCCGCGGGTAAAACCCTATCCCAATCCTGAGGATGATCTTCTGTTATCTTACCTAGTAGGTTTTTCAGAGTTCTATTCAAACGTTCCACCATCCCATTGGACATAGGATGATAAATACTACTCAGCGATCTCTATCTTAAGAGTCGACATTACTTGAGACATGGTATCCGATATGAGTTGGGTACCATGGTCGGATAATATTTCTGCTGGAAACCCCAGACGAGAAAATATTAACCAAAGAGCATCTGCGACATCAGCAGTAGTTATGCTCTTTAGAGGAACAGCCTCCGGCCAACGTGTGCACATATCAACACACGTCAAAATAAATTGGTGTCCTCTAGCAGACTTTATCTTAAATGGACCAATGATGTCTATCGCCATTTTTTGAAATGGCCGAATGGGAATGTCTGCAGCCTGAATAGGTGCATCATGGCGTGGACCTCTGGATTTAATCTCTTGACATACTTTACAAGATCGACAATAGATTCGTATGTCCTTATTCACAGCAGGCCAAAAGAAAGATTGAAGAACTCTAGCTTTAGTACGGGAAAAACCCATATGTCCAGCACACTGCGAATCATGAGCGTGCTATAAGATTTTAACTCTCATATTTTTAGGCACAAGGATTTGAGAATGAATGGACTTAGCGGAGTCTTGTACCATACGTACAAGTACGCCATTCCTCATCGTAATCCAAGATTTACGATTTGTATCCTTATTCGGATCACCTTTTGTTGCCAGAGTAAAGAATTTCTTTAGAGTAGGATCATCTTCCTGCTGTTTGATAAAGGAATCATGGGAAATCTCCAAGGGATCATCTTGGATCTGCGCATCATTATCTTCAGAATGTGAAGATTGTGGCATATTAAGATCATGAGCCCTAGTGATTACTGCATTAGCAGATTGCATATTAACATTTTCCCAATTAGAAATTTGCTGTGGAGTGCATTCTTTCACTCCATGAATGCGACCGATGATAAGATCAGCGATCGGATTCGGCAAGAGACATGCTTGCACCTCTCCTGTAAAGAAAGGCGTAGCAATATTGATAATGGCAGTGGAGTACTTCTCCAATGTGCCACCAAATGTTACACATTTGACTATATTGCCTGTAGCTCGAGAAGGATTTACGAGTGATTGCCTCACTCCGATGGTAGTGCACCCCGAATCGAAAAGAATTGATACCGGAGTACCATCTATTAGGCCCCTATTAAAGACAAGAGCACCCCTTCCATTATGCGCGATTGACGCATGAAGCGCGGGAAGCGGGTGACCGCAGCTTAAAGTAGAAACTGTGGTTGGATCGAATAATGTTTTGCACTGAGATGCTCTAGCAAAATCGAATGCGGAATTTGCTACACTATTGGAGTCTTTTTTATCATTATTCTGATTACCGGCGTCGTGGAACTCCTGTTGTGCAGAGTTAGCCTGGTAATACGATTTACCATGTCTTTTGTGTTGTGATCTACCTCGGTTATAATTGTCTCTATAATTATCATTTCCCTTGTTATAACCCCTATTTGGGTTTGAATCATAATATTCATGATCATAATCATCACGCTCATTATATTGAGTATCCCTGTAATATTGTTTCTTTTGTCTCCATGAAGCACTTGGGTAGTTCCTATAGCTACTCCCTTTCCGAGAATGTCTAACATTATGGGTACCCCTCGCGTGTCGAGGACTATCAGCCCGATTCCAGTTCTTCAAAGAAGAACTCTGATTTGAGTGGTTATCTTGGTTTTGATACTTGTTCCAATTAACCTTTTTATCAAATTTATTTTTAGCTCCTTGGAATTTGTGTGAGTAATTCTGATTATATTCTGTTGCCGAAGCAACTGGCATACTCTCTTTAATGTTAGAGTTACTAAGAATCATGTCAGGGTGTGCCGTGGCATACTGGTCACAATATTCTTCCATTTGCTTTAATGTACTAGGTTTACGCTCATGTAAGAACTCTAGGAATGATTTATTTACAGAAGACATGACCTTGTCTCTTAGCAATAAATCCGTAAGACCATCAAATGTTTTCTCAGTTTTGGATAATTCAATCCATCGTGAAAGTGTAATTCGTGCTTTTGAGATGAATTCTGAGAATTCTACACCTACCTCAGGTCTCATTGTTTTAAACAAAAGACGATAACCTTCCTCAGACAGCTGATATCTCTTTATCAAAGCTGCCCTAACAGCATCATAATTATCCTTGTCGGCCTCTTCAACAAAATATAACTTACTCAGAGAGTCCCCTTTTAGATTTTCAGACAACTGGTTCACATACTGTGATTTGTCAACATTATGAGCTCGACAAGCACGTTCAAATCTATCAAGCCAAAACGCTATATCATCACTGGCAGAGTTGAACGCTGGTACCTTGACCTTGTACACAAAGGGTTTACCATTACCACCAGATGCCTGATTAACATTACTCATACATGTCAATTTTAATTTCTCTAATTCAAACTCATGTTCTCTTATTGCTTTTCTCTCTTCTGCCTCTCTATCTAATCTTTTCTGTTCTGCAGCCGCTTCTAATTTTTTCTGTTCTGCAGCAGCAGCAACTTCTAATTTTTTCTGTTCTGCAGCAGCAGCAGCTTCCAATTTCTTCTGTTCTGCATCAAATCTCCTTTCCTCCACTTGCATCTGCAATTTATTTAGTTCAGCAGCAGTATCAGCTTCTTTTTCTAATCTTTTTTCTTCAGCCAGAGCTTTTCTCTCTTAAGCAGCAGCAGCAGCTTCTAATTTTTTCTCTTCTATTTGAAGTTTTCTCTCCTCAGCCGCAGCTTTTTTTTCCTCAGCAGCAGCTTTTTTTTCCTCAGCAGCAGCAGCAGCTTTTCTCTCTTCAGCCGCTAATGCTTTGTCATATTGAGCAACAGCCCATTGTTCTAAGTCTTTCCCAGTTTTATTAAGGGATTTTCCTTGTGCAATAAAATAATCTAATGTAGACATCTTGTCTTCTTAAATCAGAAACCTGAAAAAGTAAATAAATTACCCTATTTCACTTTAATGGGAGACAAGTCTATACCATAGACTTAGACTTAGTGCAACCTTGTATGGTTTATAATAACCAATGATAACTTGAGTACATGTGGACAACAATAACTGTATCTCAAATACTGTGGGAGACAAGCCTTACAAAGGTCTTGTATACCTCAATGTAATCAAAGATCACTTGGGTACCTGTGGAAAATAATCATAAAGTACTGATCTGTACTATACTATCAGTGTATACCACTATAACTCCTATGTCATATGTCAACTAAAGACATTACAAAGGACAAACAAGAAAAGACAATATGAACACATTTGCAGAGATCAAATTAAATTAAATAGGAGAAATGAAAAAAATGATCACAGAAACCGTGATGATAACTGCAATAAGATAACAAGACAAATAACGCCACAGTGTATAAACATAAGGGTGTAAAGAACTGAAATGAAAGGAAAGATGAGACCTACTGTTGCGTGCATATTTTGACGAACATATTACAAAAATCGATATGGCTATTTAATATGGGAAAAATATAGACATTCATTCATTTGTGTATGAAAATGCTGTCTATGGTAAAAGCGAGAGAATCCATGTTTGATTCACACTTTTGATTATAGGAGTAATCGTTCTGGATATTGATCCGGCGCAAGGATATTGCGCTTATATCTGTACTTATTTTTTAGGGCCAGAAAATATATTAATTTGCTTATTGTGTTTATGGCCTGAATTCATATGTATTACATATTATTAGTACAAGTAGAATCAGTCCTATATTGTATATTTTGGATGGGTAGGAGGGACTAGATTCTTGTTATTCCGGTCTAGCGGAAGTATGAGTTGTCTTGACAAGTCGTGATGAGTTCCGATGTACCGTGATAATGGCGGGTACGCACTTTTCAAAGGGCTGGTAGATTCTTAAGGAAATATGATTCAGGAAGTGGTTTTCTTCTAAAGGAGATGGTATCTCTACTATAGTTTATGTTAGAGACTCTCCTAAGGTACGGTACAATGTATAATTCGGACTCCATGTATTGCCAGACCCTATTTTGATGATCTCATGTCGATTCGACCTAGATGGAACATTGTGCTTCGTATCGCTAGGGTCGTGTTTTGTATCGACAAAGATGACAGAATTTCCTACAGCGGTTATGGCTACGTGAATTAACCTGATCACCGTAGAGCTGTATGGAAACATTTATGAAATCATTTATATACCCATTATAAATTAACTCTGGCTTATATTTTCCTTCCTATGAATGAGTGAACGACAACTCAGGGAGGCAGCCATGTTAGATTTCGGTCATCATATGTTTTGATCACTGCCAAGAGAACAGATTATTTATCCTATTATCGGACAGTGACAGGGAGATCTCAATCTTGCTAGAAACCCCCTCTTTCGTGGTTTCATAATATATGCTACAAACTATGGACGTCAAGTAACTTTAGTTATTTACCGATCTGCCTTCACTGACGCGTTTAGTCAGATAGGGTGATGCGGCCATAATGTATCATGACATTGAACTTTTGATGTACTGCCCATTATTTCTGAATGTGTCATGACTTCAGATCTGCTATGTATACCTACAAATTGATATGTCAACATACCATGATGTACTCGTATGTCCCAGTGTGTACGTCTGAATAAATTGAGTAAACAAAGATTCCAGCAGTCTGCATTGGTGCCTTGTAGACACATATGTATGAGTGGTTATATTGGTCAGCACACGAACAGTACACCATTCGCGGTAATCACACTCTACACTTCTACTTCATACATACACCATCCTGCGTCGGTTGGAGTGACCAAGTTTAGGGCCTGCTTCCCCTGGAGCCTTTGCCTTCCCTAACTCAGGACTAGGGTGAGTTACCCATTTACAGCTGGGTAGACTGGAGCATGCCTGATCTCAACAACACACCACTCTTCCTTACAGAGCATACCGACTGACACTTTACAGAGCGGAAAGAAGAAAAGAAACTTTACACGTACAATTATACAAACAAATCAAACAAAAATAAAGAACAGAAAAAAATGTTACAAATACAAATATGAAACAGTCGTCACAACTAACCAAATATTTGCAAACTATGTTGCATGCAAATTTCAATTAAGAAATTGCTCCCTATAGAACGCCAGAACAAGACCAATATCACTCGGTATTTCCTGTTCTAGTCACCTCCCATCCAGGCCCGCAACATATAAACACCTACACATATAAACAAATAACATGTAAACATAAATAGCATATAGCATACCATATAATTTATATCATGAATGGAATGTGTTGCAGGTATAGTGTTGCAAAGCAGGCACAGTTTATTTTAATACTAATATCTTGCCACTTTATTCAGTAATAGATTTAATTTTAAACTATTACACAGTTCAATTTTTTTTTTTTTTTTTGAGCATATGAAGATCCAACGATGAAATATGCACTTTATGTTCAACAACACTGTGATTCTTCTGTACGTTGAGAAATGTCAACAATACTGCTCCAGATATTTTCTACACTTGATACAACTGTCCTGTGTAATACCGTCTGTACAGCGAAAAACTGTCAACAAGCGCTGACCTAGATACAGCATCCTATCGGTAATATAGGTCAAGCTGACATCGACTGTATAGCTGTCCTACTGGTGTTTATGTGGTCAAACAAATGTTCTTTCAACTGTAAACTGTGATTCTCAACACAAAACTGCGTAGGCTGGACCCAGGAATCTGGCTCACCACTGTAAAGTTTGGCTTCAACTGTAAAATTTCTTTCACTCGCACGCTCTGTAAGGTGTCAATCTGTAAAGAAGTGTACAGAGTTGTTGAGATCAGGCATGCTCCAGTTTACCCAGCTGTAAATGGGTAACTCACCCTAGTCCTGAGTTAGGGAAGGCAAAGGCAGCTGTAAATAGTAGTTTCCCTCTAAGGCTCCAGAGGAAGCAGGCCCTAAACTTGGTCACTTCAACCGACGCAGGATGGTGTATGTATGGAGTAGAAGTGTAGAGTGTGATTAACGCGAATGGTGTACTGTTCGTGTTCTGACCAATCTAATCACTCATACACTTGTGTCTACAAGGCACCAATGCAGACTGCTGGAATCTTTGTTTACTCAATTTATTCAGACGTACACACTGGGACATAACGAGTACATCATGGGTATGTTGACACATCAATTTGTAGGCATACACAGCAGATCCAAAGTCATGACACATTCGTAAATAATGGGTAGTACATCAAAAGTTCAATGTCATGATACATTATGGCCGCATCCCCTATCTGACTAAACGCGTCAGTGAAGGCGGATCGGTAAATAACTAAAGTTGCTTGACGTCCATAGTTTGTAGCATATTATGAAACCACGAAAAGGGGGTTCCTATCAAGATTGAGATCTCCTTGCCACTGTCCGATAATAGGATATGTAATCTGTTCTCTTGGCAGTGATCAAAACATATGATGACAGAAATATAACATGGCCGCCTCCCTGAGTTGTCACTCACTCACTCGTAGGAAGGTGAATATAAGCCAAAGTTAATTTATAATGGGCATATAAATCATTTCATAAATGTTTCCATACAGCTCTACGGTAATCAGGTTAATTCACGTAGCCATAACCGCTGTAGGAAAGCCTGTCATCTTCGTCGATACAAAACACGACCCTAGCGATACGAAGCACAATGTTCCATCTAGGTCTAACCGACATGAGATCATCAAAATAGGGTCTGACAATACATGGAGTCCGAATTATACATTGTACCGTACCTTAGGAGAGTCTCTAACACAAACTCTAGTAGAGATACCATCTCCTTTAGAAGAAAACCACTTCATAAATCATTTTTCCTAAAGAATCTACCAGCCCTTTGAAAAATGCGTACCCGCCATTATCACGGTACATCGGAACTCATCACGACTTGTCAAGACAACTCATACTTCCGCTAGAGCGGAATAACAAGAATCTAGTCCCTCCTACCCATCCAAAATATTCAATATAGGACTGATTCTACTTGTACTAATAATATGTAATACATATGAATTCAGGCCATAAACATAATAAGCAAATTAATCTATTTTCTAACCCTAAAAAATAAGTACAGATATTAGAGCAATATCCGTGCGACGGATCAATATCAAGAACGATTACTCCTATAATCAAAAGTGTGAATCAAACATGGATTATCTCGCTTTCCCCATAGACAGCATTTTCATACACAAATGAATGAATGTCTATATCTTTTCCATATTAAATAGCCATATCGATTTTTGTAATATGTGCGTCAAAATATGCACGCAACAATCGGCCTCTTACACGCGTCTGGGGTGTCGTTCATTTAATGTTCCCTCTCTAATTTCGTGTGTGGTCCTTCAGTTTCCTCATTCCCTATTTCCTTCTTTTAAATGCTAAAGATTTCTTGCGCTATATTGTAAGTACTGATAAATACTCCAATAAAAGGTGTCCGGTATGTTAAGAAGGAATTCTGAGTTCTAATTCTTCACTGTAGCAAGGTCTGGCATTTTGGCCAGCGATTTCTCAAGTGAAATAGCTAGAAAAAATGGTCAGATTATATTCACATCCTTCCCACGCGTTTGTTATGCGCACCTCACAGGATCAGCCAATCTGATTTGAATATATTGCATGACTCAGCTAATGCAAAGTTGCAATCATTACTTTTCTGAAAATGGAAGGTAAACATCCGGTTACTCTGTGTACCAACTTACAAACTCGTCGATAAACTCATATGAAAACGTGCGCCCAATGTAACCATCATTACTTTTATCAGAAAGTAATCTCTTATCTGTGTCTGTCCATCAGTTGTCTCCCCGTATTCCAAGCTTTGGTAATGAGCGCACCCATGTCTTGCCACTCTTATCAGTGATTAAGCACTGCGCTGAGGCGATTTACATGCGTTTCTGTGTACTGATACCGGCTGCGACCACGATAGCCAACATGGTTAGGTCGCTTCCACTCCTTGCAAATATGTATCAAATATATATATATATATATATATATATATATATATATATATATATATATATATGTGTATATATATATATATATATATATGAGTATATATATATGAGCTTCAGTTTATCAAGCTTGGCATGCATCTAGTCCCAAGCTAGGAGGCACAGGTGCTTGGCATACTGTGCATTCTCCGTCATCCAAGGGGGTATATAAATATGCAGAGCTAAATTATTGTGCTCTGTTTCTGGGATCTCGCAAAGAATTGTCGCGTCCTACACAGCCACTTCTCACCTCCTTTGAGTATCACGTGGTCTATAGAAAGATCCTCTTGCATGCAGCCTATCAGGTAAAAGCTGGCTGTTAAAAGATCCTCCAAATACCGTATACTCTCTAACACTTCAACTAAAACCAAATATGAAGCTGAAATAATTGCACTGCAAACAGCCTTATATTATCTGACGACTGCTTTTGATGTCTTTACTTCAAATGTCCAAAATATCATCAATTTTACAGACTGAATGTCTGCCCTTCAAGCTGTAGAAGACGGTGGATATTGTAGTACTGAAGTAACCATACTAGTTCTAGATGCTGATCAGTTTATCACTTACTATGGCATAAAAATTGTTATACAATGGATCCCTAGTCACTCACGCACACTTGGTAATGACAGAACATAATAATTAGCACAGACGAGAATGAGACATGAACAACCATACACAGCAACAACCAACCAAACAGTCAAACAACTTCTACGAACAGCAACATCTTAGGCGGTCCCCTTAAATGGGAGCATCATTCTTCTATGTAAATCTCTGCCACGAGTAATATTGAACAAATATTGATACCCTTGAATATCCTCATCATTATACTGTAAGTTTGGCCATTGTTAGACGTCTGCTGTGTAGCGTGGAAGACGATTCACGCCACAATTATTAACATGAATTACGTTTCTTGTCACTCCATAAGAATTGCGTATTTGTTTCAGCTCAGCTGGTAAATGAGATTGGAAAACAAAAGTTGTTGATGTTTGTATTGCGTATAACACACTTGAAGAATTAGGACAGGTCATATGACACAAGTCATCCTGTGCAAAACGTGTCTGGATAAATACCTATTTATGTTGAAGGGATAGGTCTTAAAATGTATACTTTCTTAATGTATATGCACCTTTTAAATGAACGAAATGCTTATTTCTGTAAAGTTGCTACACAAAGCACAATAGCTAGAACTTGTAACTTCTTCGTGTGGGTTTCCTCGCAAAAAACCAATAGCAGGGGTAGTTCCGCTCCATATGATTCATTTACACTCTATCTATCTATTTAATACACTCACTCGAGGGTCTGAGATTGCATGCTCGTGGGCATCAGAAAAATTCACAGTAGGATAAAGTGGTGCATTAAAGCTGAGGTCGCCTTATGCTTACATTAGTAGACAAAAGATTTGCGGGAGATTAGAATTAATATATCTCTCAGGTCCGAGTACTAGCCCTTAGTACGAAACTCTAGACACCACCTGTAAGCGACGTGTCCAAAATATACACAGTTTTCAACAATCCTAGTAAATGTAATTATTGAACTTGCCATCCTAGAAACTCCTGTGAGACTTCCTGAAATAGGAGCATCATCATCTCATTAACATTGCTGCCAAGAGTAATTTTATGCAAAGGCTGCTACTTTCAACAACAACAAAATCCATGTACTCCACTGTGTGGCCATTCGTGGACCACAACGGCAGATCAAGGGAAATCATCCGAGACAGAGATGTGACACATTCTGTTATATATCAACATCTCATTGGCTTCAATTGTTTCTTCTAATTGCTTACTCATTGTCCATGTTTCTACACCATACAGTAAGGAAGAATATGGCATTTAATGATTCTCAATTTGAGTGTGTGAACTAATTGGCTGGATGTTAAATATTTGTCTCATGTTGTTGAGTGTAGCTGTAGCCATTCCAATTCTGTTAATGATTTATGTTTCTCATCTGTCATCCTCTGTTATTATGTGACAACAATATGAGAAACAATTGACTTGTTTGACAATTTTATGTTAAGGCTCAAATACGAATATAAAAGACATTGTATTCTAGTATTTACTTACATCTGCTAATTATCATAGTTTTTATTTTCTCACTGCTAATGTTCAACCCATATTCATGACTTACGAGCTTTACTTGCTTTACTAGTTCCTGTAATTGTGTTTGACTTTTAGCTAACAAAACTCTTCTATCTGCTTATCAAAATTGTTTATTGATCTCTCACCGATGGTCAGTCTTGACATTTCCTTTATCTGTTTTAAACAGTTTTTCTGTGTATGGATTCTATATGCAGGGGGCAGTACTCAACCTCGTCTAACATCTCTCTTTATATGCCAGATCTTACTATGACAGTTTGTTCTCAGTAAAGCTTACCAAATATTCTCATGTCTTTTCCAGCAATATGTTCGAGACATTCAAGTGTTTTCTCATGATTGACGCTGTCAAAAACCTACTTATAGTCAATGAACAACGTGTAATTATTTTTGGGGAGTCTGCTAACATTCGTATACAAGTTATTACCTGTCTTGTTCCGCTAGTCCGTCACAAACCAAACTGTTCTACCTGGACTTCGTTGTTTATCTGAAATTTTGTTTAATCTGCTATATGATTATGAGGAATATTTCAATTGTATGACTGATTAGGCTGATAGTTCTAAAGTCTGAACATCCTGTTGCACTAGGTTTGTTGGGTAACCTTAAAAAGACTGATGCTTTCAGGTCATGAGGTATGTGTTCCATATTGGATATTTCGTTACATAGATCTGAGACGGTGTCTATATCAAAGCTCTCCAGTGTTTCTGTTAGTTCTATTTGTATGTAGTCAATGACTGCAGATATTCCATTCTGTGTCAAATTTATTGCTTTCTCTACTTCTTATATGAGAATTTTCTGTCCCTCGTTAGAAACTAGTGATTGTGTTTTGCCTCTGTTGTCCTCGAATCGTTCTCTTACACATTCTGCCCATCTCTTTGACATGTCTTTCTCATCGAAAGATTATATCATTCTTATTCTCATTCTTGACGTATTTGACAATTTCATTATTTCTTCATGCAGATCTCCTGACATGTGTTTAGCTTCTTTGTCTTGTTTTTTTTTTGCATTGTATTTCTATCAACCGTTCTGTTGCTTGTCTACCCTTCGTTCGTATTTTTTTGTTTATTGTTTTATATTCATGAGTGTATTTTCTATCTTCTGTCTGCTAATTTTATTAGCTGATGGAATGCTTTTTTTTTTTGTTTGTTAAATTATCATTTTTATGCTCACTTTTCCTTCTGTGTTCATCCACACCGCAACAAATTTCAATATTCAACCATAGTTACGATCAGCGCCACATTAAAATAGCAAAGCACCATCCTTTATAAATAATAGAGAACAATACATACAGCATACACAATCACAAAATGTATCACACTATAGAAGAAGGTGTCCTGATATAACCAACAGATCCATGCACACGGTTAATGGTTGAAAGAGATGCTCTGCGTGCAAACGTAACAAATTTAATTTTTTGTACCATAAATATATAAATAACATTATCTTCAAAATATCAGAATCTATCTCGGACACCACAATTTACCGCCAGAACTAACTTTCAATCTTAACCGCTTCACTTTCGCTCTAGAACTAACTGTATTACACAACGTTCCAGACAACCAAGTCTACGACCAGAGCTCTTATATATTTTAGGATGTTGTTGACTTCTATGTTCGACGAGAATCACACAAAGAGATTATCTGTATATACTTGGTTTAACCTGAGCAGACAGTATGTACATGTGAGACAGTGTGATTTCTTGTACCTACCTGTATACTGTGAATTTCTAAACAATACATACATTAGATATGAAATGTTACAGAAATGTAATTGGCAAATCTAATAAGGATCGTATGAAGCATGGCCAGATAAGACATACAGTTAGAAGTGTTGTGGAACCATATGATGACATACTGACAACTTTAAAGTGACAGAAGCTGTCATTGTACAGCCACGTACGCGTTACTAAAAACACAACAGAAACACTAACCGAAGACGGAGACACTAATCACACACGAAATTGAAATATTTATACATATAGACTTCCGTACGTCTTATTAGTAACAAGTAAAGGGAAATAATTCCAGGGGAAATGATTTGATGAAAACACAAATACTAAACTAAATTAATTATTTTCTTCTAATATTTATTAAATTTAGAAAACAATTTAAAAATATATAATGATTATACTTGTGTTTTATTTTATCTTGTACATCTTTTAAATTATTTTAAAACTCTATGTTTTCTTAGTATTTATATAAGACATTTTTTAAAATCTTGCAGGTGATGCATTTATTGAAGTAGTAAACACTTACATGGCGTCTTACTTTAAATGGTAATAGGATTGAAACATCAATTTTAACGTGTTATATGCACACATTGAACTGTTCTGTCAGCGCTGATCGAACATTCCTCATGAATATACTGTACTATATAATTCTGATATTTCTTTTTGATGCGGTTTCCTCTGCCTCTTTTTCCTACTCAGTATATTTCCTCATGTCTCTTATTTAATGTTTATTTTTTACCTCTTGTTTGCCTTATGTGTACACTTTATGAACATTGGATTTGGAACGTCTGGTTTTTACTTCTGATCAAATCTGCATTCTTGATTTTTCAGTTGTGTATCTTATTGATTTACTGAATGAAAAAAATTGCCTAGAAAAATCACAAACAGCCAATAAAAGCTGGGGTTGATTGCCATGTCCTGTAAAGGATAAGCAACTAACTTTAACTTTATCTTATTGATGGGTTCCGATGTTTGCACAACACGGTAGTTCATTCACTCCAGTTTTTGTTATAGAGATGTAAGTAAACATTGAAGATAATCTGCTTGTACGGGAGATAACACTATAATAACATGCGTCTCGTGTTTCATAATGTTGTCATCATTCTAGGTCAACATTAAACTTTCTGTATTAGAACAGCACAACCACGTTAATCTAATGATTTTATAATTGAAATGTTTTGAATCTTTGAATATATACTGAAGCACATTAAAAAACGCACCACTATTATATATACTGATGCCGAGAAGCTGGAAAAAATGTGTGGGAATGGATTTTCCCCGTGTTTGTCATGAGGGAGAGAGCGAATGGATGCTGGAACGGAAAGTGCATGATTCAACCCACGGGTTTGTGTACAGACTACATGAAAACAATGAAAGTTACTCGTGCAACACGATTCCCAACAGCTATGACCCTGAAAATGTGTACGCGTTGTGCCAATATACTCGGTATAAAAAGGCCGTTGAGACAAAACACCCAGTACATTGTGCTTGAAATGCCACAACTATCTGAATACGACCGCCAACGAGCCATTGGTATGTTGGAGTCCGGAATGAGCTCGCGGGCCATTGCCAGAAGGATGAATTGCTACCACAGCACTATTGTACGTCTCAATGAAAGTTACGAAACCACTGGCAGTGCCCGGAATAGACTTCGGAGTGGCCAACCACGAGTTACTATCGTCATATTGTGCTGAGTCACCTAAGGAATCGTTCTCTCCCGGCAAGTCAAACAGCAAGAGCAATAGTTGGTAGACGTGGACAAGTCTCTCGAATGACAGTCATACGACGACTCAGAGATACAGGCCTTACTGCAAGACGACCTTATGTTGGGCCAAACGTGACTCACAGACATCGTCAGCAGCGCCTGCAATGGGCAGAGCAACATGTCAGATGGACTAGACTGCAGTGGAATGCTGTCCTATTCACAGACGAGAGCAGATTCAACAAATCCTTTGCTGATGGACGTATGCGGATTTGGCGACGGTGTGGAAAGCCTTTGCAGATTGCTGTGTTTGTCAGCACAACCGATTTGGAGGTGGCAGTATTCACATTTGGGGAGGATTCAGTTTTCACCATCGCTTGCCTCTTCACGTCTTCCGTGGAAATGTTAATGCTATGACATATCGAGATGAGGATATGGATGCATTGGTTGCTCCTGCGTTCACAAATTATCCAGACTTGCAGCTTCTCCAGCAGGATAACGCACGTGCGCACACTGCATGCATTAGGCAGCAATATATACAGCAGCAGAACATTGTGACGATTGATTGGCCTGCCCTATCACCAGACATGTCCCCTGTAGAACACCTGTGGGACGAGCTTGGACGCAGAGTCTACAGGCAAGGTTCTCCAGCTAATCTGCAACAGCTCGAAGCTGTTCTTACATGTGAATGGGACTTGATTCCCCGGAATTATCTTCAGAGACTTGTGCGTTCCATGCGGAGCTGCTGCCAAGCTTGTTTGCAAGCACACGGTGGACATACCAGATATTGAGGATAGTGTGAATGAATTTTTTTATTAGTTGCATTTTTGGTTTTCTCCCTTGCCTGCACAGAATGCAATGAATTTCATAACAATCAAATGTACAAATTAATAACCAGCATGGTTTCATAGGAAAATGAATAAATATTCCAAATATGTAAACTTGTAAACACTTATATTAACATTTCACACTCTGTTCCTGGATTATACAGGTGGTTCGTTTTTAATGTGCTTCAGTATATATATACGAAACACTTGTAACTTAGTACATGTAATGTAGTGAAGTGCTTTTACAGCCACAGAGAAGAATATATATAATTGACTTGTATATTACATATGAACACTATGATATCTTCATGCCTGTTTTGTAGATTACACAAAGGCCTTCGACGGCGTACAACATCAGAAATTGTGGAACATCATGAAAGACATGTGATTTCCAGAGCATTTGATCCATCTAATTGAAACACTATACCATGCACAACAAGCAGCTGTCAGAGTAGCGGGAGAAACATCAGGATGGTTTGAGGTGAAAAGGGAAGTAAGACAGGGTTGCATCCTCTCGTGATACCTTTTTAACATCTATGCAGAAAATATAATGAGAAATGTTCGGAGTTACCAAGAATGTGAACATTGCGATATGTTCACAATTGATGGAAATGCGATCCCAGAACTCAGGTACGCAGATGACACAGTTATTCTTTCAAACAGTGCCAAAGGACTAGAACAGTTAATCCTGTCCGTCAAAAGACACAGTGAGGATCAGAACCTTTTTCTGAACACACAAAAAAACAAAGATAATGTCCACAGACAAAACAAGATGCCAACCAAAAATTACCATCAATGATGAGGAAATTGAAAATGTCACAAATTTTGAATATCTTGACTCCATAATTAACAACAATGGAGACTGCTCAAAAGAGGTCAGAAGGAGACCGGCCATAGCAATGCAGAGGTTAAATAAAATGAAGAACCTATGGCATAACACCAGCAAATTAATAAAAGTAAAACTTCTGAGAACGTGCATCTTTCCGGTAGCAACATATGGATGTGAATCATGGACCATTACTCAAACATTAAAGAAAAAAAATCGAATCTTTTGAAGCAAAGTGTTACAGAAAAATTCTCAGAATATCGTGGATCAAAAAGAAGAAAAATATAGACATCCTACACGACCTGAACATCGAGGAAAACTGGCTCATAAACAATATCATGTCCCGGAAACCGAAATATTTTGCCCATATTAAACGCCATGGTGGCTTAGAGAGAGCAGTGATGGAGGGTATGGTACCTGGAAGGCGAGGCAGGGGCCGACCAAGACGACGGTGGATACAGGACACAGAAGACACCTTGAACATGACATTGGAGGAGGCAGTAGGGCTGGCTAGAGATCGAGAGTCTTTCAGGCGGGCTGTGATGAGAGCGACGTTCTCCAAAGGACATGCTACATGATGATGACACTATGATATCATCATCCACTCCCTGCTATCTGTGGATCCTGGGGCCACCTCTGTTGTTGGTCCCTTGTGAGGAATCCCACACTAAGCAGTCACCAGCTCTTACAGTGGTGGTTCATGTGTGTCAAGTTAATTACAGTGGTGGTTCATGTGTGTCAAGTTAATTACAGTGGTGGTTCATGTGTGTCAAGTTAATTGCAGTGGTGGTTCATTCCCCATAAAATTGACTTGCTAGACCGGAGGGGAACGGAGGATCAAAAAGGAAAAAAAAAAAAAATATGACTGGAAAGGCTAAAGAGACGCAATTGGGGGGGGGGGGGGGGGGGGGGGGGGGGAAATGGATGAAAGTAAAAAAAATTCAAGTCCCCCAAATTGACACGAGGTACGGAATTGGACGTTTTGCGATACCAAGCGCTTGATTTGAATTTGAGCGGAAGAACGCAGATGTCTGAAAAAATTACAAAAAAATTAAAAAGTAAATTTTTCTTAATATTAATGTTAGGAATATAAAAAATTAGCTGGCCAGATGGCCTATTCTGAGCAGTGAACGAATATGGTCTTAATTTTACAGACGGATAGATAATATTGAAAATAATGACAAAAGACAGTGTAGTTTACATCAGCCACAGACTGCATTGAATCTAACATATCGTTATTTGCACACAAAAACACGACCTTGGACACAGATGTTCAAATTTACTTGGCATAGAAGTGAAGGGACATTGGTGGTAGCTGTGTCTAAATATAACTTTTTACAACAAAAATTTGAAGGGGAGAGAACGGTTGGGTCAAAAATCGAGCACAATTTTGTAGAAACACAAGTAGAGACGGACAGACTAACAGATAACCATCCATACGTGACTGAAGCTTGACTGAAATGACTTTAGTGAGGAAATTTGAAATTAAAAATAAACCTCGGCAGTGATTGGCCACAGACAATCATATTATTAGCGCTTAGAGCGCATTTGGGGTCATTCTTCAATAATTGTTCAGTGTTAGACACAGATTTTAAAGTGTGGTGTTTTCCCATATGAAAGACAGTGAGTTAAATTTAGGGACGCCATCCTATAGCCAGCAGCTCAGCTGAGTTTTGCTAGCACTTCTGTGTTAATTATTCATAATCTGGTAAGATTGAAATTATTTCTTTATATATTTTGAATATTGTTTCATGTTCGAGTGATTTGATACTGCCATATCATAATCTAGCCTTACAAACAAGTAGGGATTTTGCTCTAGACCCTCGCCCAAGTCAGGGTCTAGGGACTAACAATGTACCTAAACACCAGCAAGGATTATGCAAGACCGATCAAGAGTTGAGAATAAGGAAACATATTACCTATCCTCTTTTAGGGTAGAAAACTAATAATTATTTTTTCAGAATCTATAGTCTGGGAGGATCTATCGGATGTAAACCCACCATGGTAACTGTGCTGTTTGGTCAGAGAGATCTGACCTGTCTGTATAATGTGGTTGTTGTGTCAGTGTGGTGTCCAGACGTGGGTAGAGAATAGATTTTGACACATGGCCCATACTTTGATTGCAGAGCTGCGAGTTTCTGTCGTCTACGAAGCAGTATCTACTCGGGTGGTGATTTACACAAGTGTATCTGTGCAGTCCTTGTGACAGAGACCACCATTATTGCCCGCCAGCACGGAGAGGTGGGACCACCTGATTTCAGCACCAGAGCTACAAATACCAGATGAGTGAGCCTCTGGTCTGCTGGATATTCACCAACCCCATTTAGTTGCAGATACCCCATAAAAATTCCCACCATTTTCTGGACACTGTGTAGTAAATATAGACAGGTGTGATGAGACCACCCCAACAGCACAGACAATAAATATCCTCCTTAGTAGCTGACTACCAGAACATTTTAATAAAACTAACTATTCTAGTACTTAAATATGTACACTTTTGCATTTATTATGTAACATTCCATGCATAATTTTCATAAATTTTAAATCCTTCTTTTAAAACAAGTTCTGGTCAAAATAAAACTTGATCCAGAACAAATAAATGTAATATAATTATATCAAAAACTTTACACACGTGAGTTAGTTCAGTGTATTGTAACACTTGTTAATCTTATTAGTCTTGTTAAATATCTATGGGTATATTTATAACTATCACACCACAGTACACATCATAACCCTAGACACTTTACGCAGCTACATTCATTAAAAAAAAAAAAAATTAAGTGTGAGGTCGTAGTGGTAGCAAGAAAGGCCTTCTGACAATTCTCAATTACATTTTATCTCAGGAGCCTTCACAGCTGGCCTCATACAATTTACATGTAGTACCATCATCATCATACAATACCATCAATACCACTACATATATTGGGGTCTTGTCCAGGGATAATTAGCCCAACAGTAATATTAAGATCTCCTGGTGGGAGAAATAAAAGTAGGGAAATAAATTGTAAAATTTCCTTTAAAAGTAAAAGTGTCCCTGCAGATAAAAGTTGGTGAATCTTCACAGCCAGTAATAATTAATTAGTTAACTGGTTAGTTAGAATTAGTTAGACTATAGTAATTAGAAGTACTTAGTGTATTTACTGGTTAGAGATTTAGCTTATATATTATTATATTGTCTAAAAAGTATGGCTGAGCTAGCAAAGTTTAGATCAGCTGCTGTGCTCACTGCGAAGGAGATGGGGATGGATGGTCAAATTTTAATTCAATACGTAACGACTGAATGTGATAAATATATTGAACGGGAAGAAAGGAGATTAGAAAAAGAGGCTGAAAGAAAATTAGAGGCTGACAGGTTAGCTGAAGAAAAGAGATTACAAATTGAGGCTGAGAGAGAAATTAAGAGGCTGCAGATTGAGGCAGAAGAAAAACGACAGCAAAGGGAGGCAGAAGAAAAACGACAGCAAAGGGAGGCAGAAGAAAAAAGGTTGACTGCCGAAAGGGAGGCAGAAGATAAAAAGGCCGAAAGGGAGGCTGAAGATAGAAGGTTGCAGAGGGAGCACGAATTACGACTAAGGGAGCTGGAATTACAAGGCCCGGCCCCTGAAAATGGTGCCAGCCCTTTTGCCTCAGATGCTACGCCCAGTATGGGAGCCTCAAACTCAGCTATGGGGTTTCATTTAGACCATTTTGTTGAGAAAGACGATGACATAGAGGGGTACCTGGGACGTTTTGAGTTATTAGCTACTACATATGGGTTAGAGAGAGAGAGGTGGAGTTTAAAGCTATCACAGGGATTGAGGGGTGCTTCTTATGAAGTATTTGCCAAAATGAACAGGGAAGACCAAGACAATTATGACATGTTAAAGCAGGCTTTGTTATTAAGGTACGAGAAGAATGGTGAATTTTATCGTAAGAAATTTAGAAATGCCAAACTGTTGTCTGGGGAGACATACCACCAATTCTCGGCCAGACTAGAAACCTATTTGGAGAAATGGACGGCTCTGGGGAAGACCCAAGATCTTAAAGAAATGATCATGATTGAGCAATTGAGAGAGTCCATGGCTCCAGACATGAGAAAATTTCTCATGGAACAAGGTGCAGAGAAGTTGGGGGAAATTTTAAATGTTGCTGAGAGGTATCAGGCAGCCCAGGCAGAGGTAAGTGGTGCTAAAAAGAAGCACATAGACAATTTTAAAGCTCCACAGCAATTTAATAAATTTGATAATAGAGAGCAGGGAAATAAAGGTAGGACAAATTTTGAGCGGCCAAGAAATGACTATCGCGACAGAAACTCACAGTTCAATGACCAAAAGTTCAATGAAAGAAAACCGTTGAACCAAGGAAAAAGATGGTGTAAATGGTGCAAGAAGGATAACCATAACACCGAATTTTGTAGAAGGAAACCTTCAAACATTGCTGCAATGAAGTCGGGGACGCAAAGATTAAAGGTTAATCCTAAGGGACAACAGGAACCTTATCACCCCCCAGTTTGTGAGGATGTTATTTGTAATGGGGTCACCATAAGGTGCCTTTATGATACAGGTTTGGATTATGATTCAGTTGTGAAGTCTAGCCTAGTGGACCCAAGTCAGTATACCACAGAAACAGTGGAAATACAAGGGGCGACTAAGGACATACCACTCATGACACTTCCCATCGCAAGGATAACGGTGAAAACTCGCTATGTGGAAGGAGAAATCAGAGCAGCAGTGATAGATGAACCAATCTACCCTCTGATATTGGGGTGTAGATACGTCTTCTTGGGGAATCCCGAGAAACCTGTGATCATGGCGACAGTGCAGACCAGGTCACAGAAGAAGGAGGAAGAAGGTGAACCTATAAACGCTCATCCAGAGGAGATGAGGAAGGCGCAGGCTGAGGATAGGACACTCCAGCCCTGTTTTAAAAAAATTGCCCAAATGCCACACACCTCCGAGCAAGGGGGAATATTTCATGAAGAATAGATTATTATACAGGAAGACAGGAACTAGATCCACTGGTCACGGACAGTTAGTTCTTCCCAAGAGATATAGGGCAAATTTGATAAGGAGCTTACATGTTGGAAAAGATGGTGACCATGAGAAAGTCGGTACCATCTGCCAAAAGATTGCTCTAAAATACTATTGGCCCGACGTAAATGTCGATGTTGAAAACTTTGTAGAAGCATGTGGCGTATTTCATGAGGGAACACCCACAAAGGGAAAATATGTGCAGGACCTAGAACCGCCACGGGGCAACTTTAGGCCTGAAAGGAAAACTAATTATACACGGGTAGACAAAGTGGAATGGGAGCCCCCTTTTCACACCCAGTCTTCACTTGAATGGATTAACATGGCCGCTATGCGAAGAGTACAAAGAAGAAATTTAACCCAGGATAGGATGACAATCCCTCGGTCAGACTTATATAAACTGGAGGAACAGACAAGAGAGCGAAGATCTCTCATAAACAATCTTAAGTGGGGAGACAAACCCCAGAGAAAAATTGGTAGTGGTCGATTTGTGAGTGATGATTCTAGGAAGAAAAGTCCTCATTATAAAGCTTCTAATGGACGGGACCAGATGAGTTCCATGAAAAATAAGTATGATAAATTAAAGATCCAGATGTAACTTTATTAAGGACCTGGACAGATGAGAAGGCGGAAGAGACTGTTACCTCATCGTATCAATATGTGAACGAACTGACCACTCGTTTGAAAGCTGGATGGAAACTGGCAAATGATAATTTGAAACAAGCCAGGAAGAAACATGCAGCATATTTTAATAGGAAGGCAAAGGACAGGGAACTGGCAGTCGGAGAGAAGGTGCTGCTTCTACTACCGGGAAGCCAGAATAAATTACAAATTGGTTGGCAAGGTCCATATACGGTTCTAGAGAAGGTGTCTAGAACAAACTATAAAATTGACAAAAAGGGGAAGGAAAAAGTTTATCATGTAAACCTGTTAAAGAAGTATCTGGACAGACCACTCCAGGAAAGCACCCCCTTATTGACCTTGGCTATTGCAACCCAGATGCAAAAAGAACCACTCACCTCACATGAATACCCATTACATCCTTGTGAAACAGCAGCACAGGTAAAAGTCAGTAAGCACCTGACTAAAAACCAGAGGGAGAGAGTTCAACAAGTTCTGGAGGAACATACAGATGTATTAACAGATAAACCAGGCCATACAAATTTGCTACAGTATGACATGAAACTGGTAGACTCAAACCCAATCTGTATGAGAGCCTATTCTATTCCGTTCGCGAAGGAGAAGGCATTAAAGGAAGAAATAGATTATTTATTGAAGGAGGGGATTATTTCGCACAGTGAATCATCTTTTAGTTCTAGTGTCGTTTTGTTGAGGAAACCGTCTGGGGAACACAGACTGTGCATAGATTACAGGAAACTGAATGCTGTCACAGAAGGACAAGTGGATCCATTACCAGACACAAAACAGCTATTTGCCAGACTGAACAAGGCAAAATACTTTTCAAAAGTGGATCTTAGTAAAGGCTATTACCAGATCCCAGTGAAGCCTGAAGTGAGACCTTATTTGGCTTTTAGCACTTCGGATGGACATTATGAATTCAATATGCTACCATTCGGACTGAAAAATGCTCCGAGTGTGTTTTCAAGGATGATGCGAAAATTGTTGGACCCCCTGAATAACCCATGTATCACGAATTTCATGGATGATATACTCGTCGCCACAGAGACATTTGAAGAACACATTGAAGCTCTGGAGATGTTGTTTGATAGACTTCGGGAGGCGAACTTAACTGCTAGGCCAACAAAATGTTGTATTGGATGCAAAGAGTTGGAATTCTTGGGGCACACTGTATATCAGGGTAATATGACCCCTGATCCTAAGAACTTGGAAAAACTGCAGAGAGCACCTAGGCCGCAAACCAAAAAGGACGTGCGATCATTCGTGTCGTTATGCGGATTTTATCAGAAATACATCAAAAATTTTAACGCCATTTGTGCTCCTCTGACTGATCTGACTCGCAAGGGACTTCCAGATAAAATTATTTGGACTGCACAATGTGAATTAGCGTTCCAAGAGTTAAAGGAAAAACTCACTAGCAAGCCTATTCTCAAACTGCCTGATTTGACACAGGACTTTGTCTTAAGAACCGATGCAAGTAATGTAGGACTTGGAGGGGCTTTGTTGCAAAGATCATCTTCACCTGATGGGGAACTGAAACCAGTCGCTTATGCAAGCCGCAAATTGAATAAGGCGGAACAAGGATACTCCACAAGCGAAAAAGAATGTTTAGCATTAATCTGGGCAATAAAGAAGTTTCAAATCTATCTGTATGGTAGGACTTTTGTGGTGGAGACGGATCATCAGCCTCTCGTGTTCTTGTCTCAGGCTAAGCATGAAAACGCAAGATTGCTGAGGTGGTCTTTATTGCTTCAACCTTATCAGTTTAGTATCCAATATATCCCAGGCAAATTGAATGTCGGTGCAGATTTCCTCAGTCGGCACCCCTGTGATCAAAATTAGAGTAATGGCAGACGGGAGGAGTAATTTTACCTATGTGTATCGCTGGTTTTGGAACTTGCCATAGGCATGTTTTCAGGTGGGGAGATGTGTAGTGAAATTGACAGAGATACAACGGTAAAATTCCTCCAAGGATAACATTTAAGGATAAAAACATAATGCGTAGGCTGCTGATGTACATGATCGCCTAGACCGCGGGTCATCATCCCCATAAAATTGACTTGCTAGACCGGAGGGGAACGGAGGATCAAAAAGGAAAAAAAAATATGACTGGAAAGGCTAAAGAGACGCAATTGGGGGGGGGGGGAATGGATGAAAGTAAAAAAATTCAAGTCCCCCAAATTGACACGAGGTACGGAATTGGACGTTTTGCGATACCAAGCGCTTGATTTGAATTTGAGCGGAAGAACGCAGATGTCTGAAAAAAATTACAAAAAATTAAAAAGTAAATTTTTTCTTAATATTAATGTTAGGAATATAAAAATTAGCTGGCCAGATGGCCTATTCTGAGCAGTGAACGAATATGGTCTTAATTTTACAGACGGATAGATAATATTGAAAATAATGACAAAAGACAGTGTAGTTTACATCAGCCACAGACTGCATTGAATCTAACATATCGTTATTTGCACACAAAAACACGACCTTGGACACAGATGTTCAAATTTACTTGGCATAGAAGTGAAGGGACATTGGTGGTAGCTGTGTCTAAATATAACTTTTTACAACAAAAATTTGAAGGGGAGAGAACGGTTGGGTCAAAAATCGAGCACAATTTTGTAGAAACACAAGTAGAGACGGACAGACTAACAGATAACCATCCATACGTGACTGAAGCTTGACTGAAATGACTTTAGTGAGGAAATTTGAAATTAAAAATAAACCTCGGCAGTGATTGGCCACAGACAATCATATTATTAGCGCTTAGAGCGCATTTGGGGTCATTCTTCAATAATTGTTCAGTGTTAGACACAGATTTTAAAGTGTGGTGTTTTCCCATATGAAAGACAGTGAGTTAAATTTAGGGACGCCATCCTATAGCCAGCAGCTCAGCTGAGTTTTGCTAGCACTTCTGTGTTAATTATTCATAATCTGGTAAGATTGAAATTATTTCTTTATATATTTTGAATATTGTTTCATGTTCGAGTGATTTGATACTGCCATATCATAATCTAGCCTTACAAACAAGTAGGGATTTTGCTCTAGACCCCCCGCCCAAGTCAGGGTCTAGGGACTAACAATGTACCTAAACACCAGCAAGGATTATGCAAGACCGATCAAGAGTTGAGAATAAGGAAACATATTACCTATCCTCTTTTAGGGTAGAAAACTAATAATTATTTTTCAGAATCTATAGTCTGGGAGGATCTATCGGATGTAAACCCACCATGGTAACTGTGCTGTTTGGTCAGAGAGATCTGACCTGTCTGTATAATGTGGTTGTTGTGTCAGTGTGGTGTCCAGACGTGGGTAGAGAATAGATTTTGACACATGGCCCATACTTTGATTGCAGAGCTGCGAGTTTCTGTCGTCTACGAAGCAGTATCTACTCGGGTGGTGATTTACACAAGTGTATCTGTGCAGTCCTTGTGACAGAGACCACCATTATTGCCCGCCAGCACGGAGAGGTGGGACCACCTGATTTCAGCACCAGAGCTACGAATACCAGATGAGTGAGCCTCTGGTCTGCTGGATATTCACCAACCCCATTTAGTTGCAGATACCCCATAAAAATTCCCACCATTTTCTGGACACTGTGTAGTAAATATAGACAGGTGTGATGAGACCACCCCAACAGCACAGACAATAAATATCCTCCTTAGTAGCTGACTACCAGAACATTTTAATAAAACTAACTATTCTAGTACTTAAATATGTACACTTTTGCATTTATTATGTAACATTCCATGCATAATTTTCATAAATTTTAAATCCTTCTTTTAAAACAAGTTCTGGTCAAAATAAAACTTGATCCAGAACAAATAAATGTAATATAATTATATCAAAAACTTTACACACGTGAGTTAGTTCAGTGTATTGTAACACTTGTTAATCTTATTAGTCTTGTTAAATATCTATGGGTATATTTATAACTATCACACCACAGTACACATCATAACCCTAGACACTTTACGCAGCTACATTCATAAAAAAAAAATTAAGTGTGAGGTCGTAGTGGTAGCAAGAAAGGCCTTCTGACAATTCTCAATTACATTTTATCTCAGGAGCCTTCACAGCTGGCCTCATACAATTTACATGTAGTACCATCATCATCATACAATACCATCAATACCACTACGCTAGGTTTAAACGAACCTTTTCGATCGTACACCCAGGTTGCTACGTTGAGGAGAGGTCCAATCAGGAACAGTCTATCTTAGCATTTTCGTACCAAACCAACCATTCTCAAGACATCTTACAATGGTAGTGTTTCTCACCATCCCTTTAATGCAGAACATTGTACGGGAAACCATGATATATTTCTGGCAAACTACATTACCTTATGAGGTCTTGCTACTTCCGTGGGTATTTACGAGTATCATGTTTACAACTCACTACCTTATAGATCTATCACTGATAACATTCTTGAAGATGTTACTTTCTTGTAATTATTTTTCACAATACGACCTGGGCGGAAGCGATTACGTAGCTTTCAGTGCTTCAAAATCACATTTGTTATCTTACTCTTCGTGTCGTAATCTTTAACCATACTGACATCTTTCGACACTTAACATGTGCAAACTGACAACGTATCTCCTGCTACCGTCTGGTTATTCATATTGGAACCTCGTGCTTTGTTTATCTTCCCAGACCAAAAGTCTGGGTTGACAATAGTAATGTCGCTCAGTGTAGACTCTTACTCTGTCTGTAGCTGGCGATAAGTGAAAAGTCAATTTGGCAAGTTCGCTGTGCAAAAACAGAATTTAAAGTTGTTTCAAAACAAGTCAAGCGATCGAGGTAAAATTAAAGGAGTGACAAATATAACAAAATATGATAAGAAATAAATTGAACTCTGCAAGAGCAAAGAATGAACAAGGGAAGAAGTTACCACGTAAAACGAATGGTAGATTAATGCTGCCGGAGTGGAGAGAAGACGAAAAAAAATAAAGAACAAACATATTACTTGACAAGTGGTATGTGAATGTCTGGGGTTATTTTGGTTGCTTATGTAAATTTATGCCTATCTTCCTTCGCCTTTTTTTTATGTATTTTGTCCATCAGATCTGAAGTCTGTAGAATGACTACTCCTGTTTGCGATGTTCATAAACTAAGATGTACCTGCCGTAAACCACTGTGGGTTGTCATGTGGTTTCCTTGTGTGTCATCATCAATAAAAGTTTTTTGTCCTATTGGCAAAGTATTTAGAGCGCTGGCTTCTCACTGCAAAGTGGCTGTATTTGAAACTCTTGGGTCATTATCTAGTCTACTGTGCTGTAAATGGGGTGTCTGACACGTCTCTTTAGCCAGGGTAGGAATAGACAGTGAGGAAGGGACTGGTCACCTGACCTCTCGATGCTTCCAAACCAACCATTCTTCGATACATAGATACTATAGATCTAGTATAGTAAGTATCGACAACTTTACTGTTCTACAGTAGTGTATGCTATGGGACTACCTTCTTTAGAAAAAAATGGCGTCAGTTTTGTGTGTACTAATGTTGTCATTGGTTACAAAGTTTGTCATAGTGTAGCCAGGAGAGTTGTTATGAGGAAAAGAATTGTGAAATTGGTAATGTTACTTAGCTGGATTTGATTTATGGTCAAAGGGAAATAACATAATAATAACATAGATGGACGAAAATAGAGACAGGAGTTTGGTACCTTCATTTAAAAGACGATCATAAATAAATCCTGAATAAGCAATATTTCCACGTTAATTTAGTGCCAGTGAGTTGTTTGTGAGTAACAATTTCTTCTAGATATTTCGGACAATGTTATAGCGGTAAATTGAAGTTTTAGATTACGTCAGTTGGTTCTGAGTCTTGACAGAGTGAGCTTTTGTCCGAAGGGAGTTCGCGCATCGAATGATATAACCAAATGTATCGTGGTTGACCTGCGGTTGCAGAAGTTTACAACTATCCTTTCGAACTTCACTCGCAATGCCACTTTATTGAATGACAGTGTTTTATTTTGAGTGATGACGAGACGTCAGTTATTTCATGTTGGAGGACTGTGTTTGTTCGTAACACCAGATACGTTAAAAGTTAGAACAAACTTGTTGATGAACTTTTAGTTGTAGTAAAGAACAATAGATAGACAGTCTAGAATCAGAATTAAGCTTATCACTCGTCCATCCCTGGCGGTTAGGCCAGTTTCTTTAATAAGATAAACCAAGGCATCATCTGATGACTGAGTAAGAATGTAAGAGAGACATTTGTCCAAATAGAGAGATATTGTCAGTAAATGTGAAACAACAACAGTGGTTCTCCACTTGTTGGACCCCAAATAGCCGCTATAGACAGCACGAGAGATAGAGAGTGAGGCAGCAATTACATATTAAATGTTTTGTACAAGCTCGCCAGCCACATGTGGGAGGCTGGAATTGATCATGAAGTTTGTCAAAGTCCAGTTTTACACACATTCTTCAGTTTATGTAAATACAGTTTTCTTCAATTGAATTGAGAAGCCCTGGCGTCATCTTGAGTCATTTTCAAATGTTGAGTCAACAAGTAATTGTTGTATTTGAGCTTATCTTAGATAATAAGGAAGAAGTCTACTGGGCTCGTGATCGTTGGTTGGGAGCCTATCTAAAAGAAGGTCAAACTCTGATCTCAAACCACTGCTGCCTTGCGGGAATTTCCGTTTACGGGAAAGGCTTCGGGAGTAAACACTGAAGATAAATCCGGAGTTGGAGTCCCTAAGGCAGTCTAATGTTTATTCAACATTATTCTGGCAACTCCCGCGACGTGGCCGGTACCAAACTATATCGGCTGCTGCCGTTCCTTGGATCTACCGGCTGCGTGGAGATGGGGAACATGACGCACGACGCATGGGAAACAGCTTTATCTCCATATAACTGTGCCCAAGAGAGGACGCAACAGCTTCAGACAATAGGTGTCGACAAAACACGGGAAGTAGCAGTTACCGGTTATAAGCATTTAGCCCAATTGGCGTACGGCATGGCGCCAGGGGCTACTTCTGTCAGTGGGAGAGTTTTATGATTAAATGTCATAACGATTATGTAGGTATTATAGTTAGCTCGACAGGACTTCTTTTCTGATACATTTATACGGACTTACTCACTAATAAAGTAAGTGAATTCATACCGATATGGTGTAGAAGCAGACGCGAATATCTGAAGCAGAAGTGGGTGATCGCCTGCAAGAACAGATGCGGCTTGTGTTTAAATGGGAGCGGACGTATATGGATTGAGCTACTGCAGTCTACTGTTTTTCCTACATCATTCCATCACTAGGGCATCAAGATACTATGTTGAGGTGTCCCTAGTTTATTCTAGTCAAGAAGTATATATAGTTACGAAGATGTCAAGTGTACGATGAGAATAAAGACTGCATAAATGCCAGGACAACGTTTGATAGTGAACGGACTGGAAGACTTAATATTACTGCATTTGCCATTGGGCCTATATTCTTTGTCATGGAGCTATGTCTCAAGTAAAATAAACTGTGTATCGTATATTGTAAAGGAGGTGTTGTCAGCTCACTGAAGTTATGCTGATACGTGTTGTTTGACTATACCATGTGTGCACTTTGGCCACGGAGACCGTCTCAGAACTTTTATAAATTACGGCACGCATCAGAGAGGTTCTAGGATCTCATTGGATAGGTACCGCCCGCTTCAAGCTGGGCAGCCTCCAGTCAGTTAGGTGTTGTCCCGCCACTGTCTGCTTTCCCTATTGGTTACATGGGGATTAGAGTCAAACCCGAACCGTGGACAGGCAATTTTGCACCAAGCAATTGTCACAAAACAAGAAGTAACAGAAATAAACAAATTATCAGATTGAGATGTTGGAATGCCCGGACTATGTTGACTGGACTATCTGAAAACCTACATGACATAAACAAATTCAGGAAGACAGACATAATTAATGACGAACTTAAACGACTTCATGTGGATATAGCAACACTTCAGGAATCGCGCCTGGCAGGCTCTGGAATGGTGAACGAGAAGGACTTCACATTTTATTGACAATGGAAATACCTTAATAAAACTAGAGAACACGGAGTTGGTTTTGCTGTTAAAATAATCACTAACTAAAATGGTTGAACCAGGTGAGAATGGAACAGAATGCCTGTTAACGCTCCGCCTGCAAACTAGCTTAGATGTCATCACTCTTGTCAGTGTGTATGCTCCTACTCTGTACTCTGCCATAGAAGCGAAAGACGAGTTCTACAAGGATCTAGCAGCAGTCATCACAACTTGTTCTCCTTGGTGACTTTAACGCTAGAGTAGGTGTCGATAATGTTTCATGGCCTTCATGTCTAGGCAGGTTTGGTATTGGCAAGATGAATGAAAATAATCAACGCCTCTTGGAGTTGTGTGTCCAGCATGACCTCTGTGTGACCAACACCTACTTTCAGACTCCCCAGCATAAGGTGTCACGGAGACACCCACGATCCAAGCACTGGCACCAACTGGATGTGATTCTCGTCAGAAGGCCACTTCTCAGGTCTGTGCTCTCCACGCGCTCGCACCATAGTGCAGACTGTGATACAGACCACTCATTGGTTTGCTGCAACATCATAACATTATTAAGAAAACTCCATCGTGTCAGACATGAAGTTACCCTATTCATCGATACCATCAAGATGACAGACCCTGTCAGGATCGCTAAATTTACCACGATTTTCAAGAAAGTGCTTAGTAGCACATAGCGTGATGACACTGTTACAGATAGCTGGGATCACCTGCGGAACACCATTCAAAGTACTGCACTTGCCACCTTTGGTGAGAAGACAGTGAAGTCAAATGACTGGTTTGATGCTTCATCAGATGCGATGACATCTTCATTGAAGCTAAGCGCAGTGCTGCTAATAAATACAAACGTTCACCGAGTGATAAAATCCTCCAGATCTTGAAGGCTACGAGAAGTAGAGTCCAACAAACTGCTCGACTTTGTGCAAATGATTATTGACTCGAGATCAGCGAGAGCATCCAGACCACAGCGCAAGCAGTCAAAGCTAGACAAATGTACGACGACATAAAAGTAAGACAGCACCACTGTGATAAAATTAACCGTGATACAACGTTAAAATATCTCCAAAGATAAAATGTAGGGATAAAAACTAATGCGTAAGCTACTAGCAGACATGATCGCCTACGCCGCAGGTCACCACCCGCCATGGAAATTAACTTGTTACACGTGAAGGCAAAACATTTACCCTTGGAACGGGATGAGAACGGAGATCAAAAGAAAAAAATATGACTGAACATGTGCTTGAAACTAGCAAGGCTAAAAAGATGCAATTGGTGGGGAAAGGAAAAAAATTCACGTCCCCAAGTTGACACAAGGTAAAGAAATCGACAAAAGGGACCTTAGCTATTATACGCAACAGTCATTTCTTGGACGCTTTTGCGATAACTTAGTCCGTTTATTTGAATTCAGCGGCAAACGCATTACAGAAGATGCTCGAAAATATTTTTAAAAAACCAACTAACCTTGAAAAGTAACTTTTTCTTAATAATAATGTTAGGAATATAAAACCTAGCTGGCCTGATGGCCCATCTTGAGCAGTGAAATAATATGCATTCATTTATACAGACGGATAGATAATAAGAAAGATATTGACAAAAGACTGTGTTGTTCATATCAACGAGCGACTGCATTGAAACAAAAAAATGTCACTAATTTTCAAAAACTGCGACCTTGAGAGTCAAGTGCTAAAATCTAGTTGGAATGAAAGGAAGGGAATGTGGTGGAGAATTGTGGCTAAAAATAACTTTAAAGGCAAAATTGTGTAGGGGACGGCAGAGTTGGTTCAAAAAACAAGTGGGTTTTTTGTGAAACGCAAGTAGAGACAGACGGACCAACAGACAATAATACATACTTGACTGAGGTATGACTGAATTGACTTTTGTTAGGAGGTTTGAATTTGAAAAGAAAAAAGGCTGTGATTGGCCACAGATAAACATATTATCGGCGCTCAGACGCGCATTTTTGCCATCCATCATAAGTTGTCCAGTAGTAGACACAGTAATTATTCAGTGGTGTATTTCCCAGAAGCTAATTGAAATATTTAGAGGGACGCCATACTAGAGCCAGCAGCTCAGCTGAGTTTTGCTAGCATATAATGTGTTCTTTATTCATAATTCTGGTAAGACTGAAAGTATTTCTTTGTACATTTTAATATTTGTTTAATGTTTCGAGTTATTTGATACTGCCATATTAAAATCTATCCCTTACAACAAGTAAGGATTCGCTCTAGACGCCCCGCCCCAGTTTAGGGTCTAGAGACAAACAAAATACATAAACTCCAGCAAGGATTATGAAGGGCGGATCAAGTGTTGAGATCAGTGGAACATATCACCTATCCTATTCTATGGCAGGAAGCTAATGAACATATTTCAGAATATGTAGTCTGGGGGAACTTATCCTATGTGAAACCAACTTGGTAAGATGTGCTGTATGGTCAGAAAGATCTGACCCCGTCTATGTGGTGTTGTTGTTGTGTAGAGTTGTGTGCAGAAATGGTTTAGAGGATGGAATTCTGACACATGACCAATACTTTTATTTCAGAACTGTGAGTTTTTTTATTTGGCACCAAAGTGGTGTCAAATGATGTGTTGAATAATACAAGAGTGGACCCGTGCAGTCTTATATTTTGGCAGAGCAGCCTGTTATTGCCCCCAAGCACGGAGAGGCGGGGCCACCAGATTCCAGCACCAGATTCCAGCACCAGAACTACTCATTCAAGATACGTGAGCGTCTGGCCTGCTTGAAATTCACCAACTTATTTTCTAACACACCAACAATATTCCCATCAATAAATGGACAATGTTTAGTCGCCATAGACAGGGAGTGATGAGGCCACCCCAACAGCACATCCATCAATCGTTCTCCCAGATCAATTACAACTATAAACAGTAGTAATATTAACTAGTCTTGTAAAATACATATGTACACATCTTTCATTGATTATGCCATATATTCATGCAGTTTATTCATAATTTCAAAACCTTTCATATGTTCTGACCAAAATAAAACCTTGGTTCAGAACAAATAAACTTAAAGAAAATTTACTATCAAAATTTTACACAGCTTGAGTTAGTTCAGTGTGTTATAACATTTTATTAATATTATTAGACTTATTAAATATCTGTGTGTGTATGTAAACTACCACAACACATTACATATCAGTACCCTAGAATTTTAACGTAGCCACATTCATTAGTAAAAAAGATAGGTGTGAGGTCGTAGTGGTAGCAAGAAGGGCCTTCTGTAAATTCACAGCTACATTTATCTCAGGAGCCTTCACAGCTGACCTCATGCATCACACTAGGTAATATCACAATCATACAATACCATCAAATCCACTACATATATTGGGGGCTCGTCCGGGATAATTAGCTTAACAAGTAATATTAGGATCTCCTGGTGGGAGAATTAAATTAGGGGAACAAATTATAAAAATTAAAAGTGTCCCTTAAAATTAAAAGTGAAAATAAAAGTTGGTGAATATTCACAGCCAGTGGTAATTAATTAGTTAACTGGCTAATTAGAATTACTTTAGACTATAGTAATTAGAATTACTTTAGTGGTTGGAAATTTGATCTTGCTCATTGCTAAATTGTCTAAAAAGTATGGCGGAGCTAGCCAAATTCAGATCAGCTGCTGTGCTAACGGCAAAGGATATGGGAATGGATGGTCAGGTTTTAATTCAATATGTAACGGCTGAATGTGATAAGTATATTGAAAGGGAAGATAGGAAGGTAGCTGAAGAGAAGAGGTTGCAAATTGAGGCTGATAGAGAACTTAAGAGGTTACAAATTGAGGCTGACAAGGAGGCTAAAGCATTAGAGGCAGAAGAAAAACGACAGCAAAGGGAAGCAGAAGAAAAAAGATTGACTGCCAAAAGGGAGGCAGAAGATAAAAAAGGCCGAAAGGGAGGCAGAAGATAAAAAGGCCGAAAGGGAGGCAGAAGATAGAAGGTTGCAAAGGGAGCACGAATTACGACTAAGGGAGCTGGAATTACAAGGCCAGGCTCCTGAAAATGGTGCCAGCCCTTTGCCTCAGATGCTACGCCCAGTCTGGGAGCCTCAACATCAGCTATGGGGTTTCATTTAGACCATTTTGTTGAGAAAGACGATGACATAGAGGGGTACCTCGGACGTTTTGAGTTATTAGCTACTACATATGGGTTAGAGAGAGAGAGGTGGAGTTTAAAGTTATCACAGGGACTGAGAGGTACTTCTTATGAAGTCTTCGCAAAAATGAACAGAGAAGACCAAGACAATTATGACATGTTAAAGCAGGCTTTGTTATTAAGGTACAAAAAAAAATGGTGAATTTTATCGTAAGAAATTTAGAAATGCCAAACTGTTGTCTGGGGAGACATACCACCAATTCTCTGCCAGACTGGAAACCTATTTGGAGAAATGGACGGCTCTGGGGAAGACCCAAGATCTTAAGGAGATGATCATGATAGAGCAATTGAGAGAGTCCATGGCTCCAGACATGAGAAAATTTCTCATGGAACAAGGTGCAGAGAAGTTGGGGAGGTTTTAAATGTCGCTGAGAGGTATCAGGCAGCCCAGGCAGAGGTAAGTGGTGCTAAAAAGAAGCACATAGACAATTTTAAAGCTCCACAGCAATTTAATAAATTTGATAATAGAGAACAGGGAAATAAAGGTAGGACAAACTTTGAACGGCCAAGAAATGACTATCGAGACAGAAACTCACAGTTCAATGACCAAAAATCCAACGAAAGAAAACCGTTTAACCAAGGAAAAAGATGGTGTAAATGGTGCAAGAAAGATAACCATAACACCGAATTTTGTAGAAGGAAACCTTCAAACATTGCTGCAATGAAGTCGGGGACTCAAAGATTAAAGGTTAATCCTAATGGACAGCAGGAACCTTATCACCCCCAGTTTGTGAGGATGTTATTTGTAATGGGGTCACCATAAGGTGCCTTTATGATACAGGTTTGGATTATAATTCAGTTGTGAAGTCTAGCCTAGTGGACCCAAGTCAGTATACCACAGAAACAGTGGAAATACAAGGGGCAACTAAGGACATACCACTCATGACACTTCCCATCGCAAGGATAACGGTGAAAACTCGCTATGTGGAAGGAGAAATCAGAGCAGCAGTGATAGATGAACCAATCTACCCTCTGATATTGGGGTGTAGATACGTCTTCTTGGGGAATCCCGAGAGACCTGTGATCATGGCGACAGTGCAGACCAGGTCACAGAAGAAGGAGGAAGAAGGTGAACCTATAAATGCTCATCCAGAGGAGATGAGGAAGGCGCAGGCTGAGGATAGGACACTCAAGACATGTTTTAAAAAATTGCCCAAATGCCACACACCTCCGAGCAAGGGGGAATATTTTATGAAGAACAAACTATTATACAGGAAGGCCGGAACTGGAACAAATGGTCACAACCAGCTGGTTCTTCCCACTTCATATAGGGATAAAGTGATGGAACTCGGGCATGCGATTCCCTTCAGTGGTCACATGGGGATCAGCGCCACAGGACAGCGTATAGCTTGTCATTACTTCTGGCCAGGGATAACGGAGGATATAAAAAGATATGTCAAATCCTGCCCAGAATGTCAAAGGGTAGCTCCAAAGCACTGGACTGCTCCTGCAACTCTAGGGGAAATGCCCATAGTGGGAACACCTTTTGAGAGGGTTGCAGTGGATATTGTGGGACCTCTCACTCGGACCAAGAGGAGGAACAGTTACATCCTTACTCTGGTGGACACTTGTTCTATGTGGGGAGAGGCGGTAGCCCTGCCATCAATTGATTCAAAACATGTAGCAGAGGCACTACTTACAATATTCACCCGATTAGGATTCCCGCATCAAATCTTGACGGATAATGGCTCTCAGTTCAAGGGGAAACTAACGGAAGAAGTTTTTAAGCTATTTCAAGCCAGACACTTTCATTGTAGTCCGTACCATCCGCAAGGGAACGGCCAGGTAGAGAGGTTCAACGGGACTCTCATTTCTATCCTGAGAAAGCTGGCACACGAAAAACCGGATCTGTGGGATCAATTCCTGCCCGCCGCGTTGTTTGCGTATCGGGAGGTACCACATAGTTCAACCGGGATGGCTCCCGCAACTCTGCTATTTGGGAGGCCAATAAAAGGTCCATTAGAAGCGCTATTAAGGACCTGGACAGATGAGAAGGCGGAAGAGACTGTTACCTCATCTTATCAATAAGTGAACGAACTGACCACTCGTTTGAAAGCTGGATGGAAACTGGCAAATGATAATTTGAAACAAGCCAGGAAGAAACATGCAGCATATTTTAATAGGAAGGCAAAGGACAGGGAACTAGCTGTGGGAGAGAAGGTGCTGCTTCTACTACCCGGCAGCCAGAATAAATTACAAATTGGATGGCAAGGTCCATATACGGTTCTAGAGAAGGTGTCTAGAACAAACTATAAAATTGACAAAAAGGGGAAGGAGAAAGTTTATCATGTAAACCTGTTAAAGAAGTATCTGGACAGACCACTCCAGGAAAGCACCCCCTTACTGACCTTGGCTATCGCAACTCAAATGCAAAAGGAACCACTCACCTCACATGAATACCCATTACATCCTTGTGAAACAGCAGCACAGGTAAAAGTCAGTAAGCACCTGACTAAAAATCAGAGGGAGAGAGTTCAACAGGTTCTGGAGGAACATACAGATGTATTAACAGATAAACCAGGCCATACAAATTTGCTACAGTATGACATGAAACTGGTAGACTCAAACCCAATCTGTATGAGAGCCTATTCTATTCCGTTCGCGAAGGAGAAGGCATTGAAGGAAGAAATAGATTATTTGTTGAAGGAGGGGATTATTTCACACAGTGAATCATCTTTTAGCTCTAGTGTCGTTTTGTTGAGAAAACCGTCTGGGGAACACAGGCTGTGCATAGATTACAGGAAACTGAATGCTGTCACAGAAGGACAAGTGGATCCATTACCAGACACAAAACAGTTATTTGCCAGATTAAACAAGGCAAAATACTTTTCAAAGGTGGATCTTAGTAAAGGCTATTACCAGATTCCAGTGAAGCCTGAAGTGAGACCTTATTTGGCTTTTAGCACTTCGGATGGACATTATGAATTCAACATGCTACCATTCGGACTGAAAAATGCTCCGAGTGTATTTTCAAGGATGATGCGCAAATTGTTGGATCCCCTGAATAACCCATGTATCACGAATTTCATGGATGATATTCTCGTCGCCACAGAGACATTTGAAGAACACATTGACGCTCTAAAAATGTTATTTAATAGGCTTAGGGAGGCGAACTTAACTGCTAGGCCAACAAAATGTTGTATTGGATGCAAAGAGTTGGAATTCTTGGGACACACTGTATATCAGGGTAACATGACCCCTGACCCCAAGAACTTGGAAAAACTGCAGAGAGCACCTAGACCACAAACAAAAAAGGACGTGCGATCATTCGTGTCGTTATGCGGATTTTATCAAAAATACATCAAAGATTTTAACTCTATTTGTGCTCCTCTGACTGATCTGACTCGCAAGGGACTTCCAGATAAAATAATTTGGACTGCGCAAAGTGAATTAGCGTTCCAAGACTTAAAGGAAAAACTCACTAGCAAGCCTATTCTCAAACTGCCTGATTTGACACAGGACTTTGTCTTAAGAACAGATGCAAGTAATGTAGGACTCGGGGCGGCTTTGTTGCAAAGATCATCTTCACCTGATGGGGAACTGAAACCAGTCGCTTATGCAAGCCGCAAATTGAATAAGGCGGAACAAGGATATTCCACAAGCGAAAAAGAATGTTTAGCGTTAATCTGGGCAATAAAGAAGTTTCAAATCTATCTGTATGGTAGGACTTTTGTGGTCAAGACGGATCATCAGCCCCTCGTTTTCTTATCTCAGGCTAAGCATGAAAACGCAAGATTGCTGAGGTGGTCTTTATTGCTTCAACCTTATCAGTTTAGTATCCAATATATCCCAGGCAAATTGAATGTCGGTGCAGATTTCCTCAGTCGGCATCCCTGTGATCAAAATTAGAGTAGTGGCAGGCGTGAGGAGTAATTTTATCTATGTGTATCACTGGTTTTGGAACTTGCCGTAGGCATGTTTTCAAGTGGGGAGATGTGTGATAAAATTAACCGTGATACAACGTTAAAATATCTCCAAAGATAAAATGTAGGGATAAAAACTAATGCGTAAGCTACTAGCAGACATGATCGCCCACGCCGCGGGTCACCACCCGCCATGGAAATTAACTTGTTAGACGTGAAGGCAAAACATTTACCCTTGGAACGGTGTGGTAAAGTGGGATGTTATAAATATTTAGAAGGGGACTTAGTGTACTGACTGAGGTCAGCTGTGAAGGTATCTGTATCTAATAGGTGTAGTATTTTACAGATAACCTTACTTGCTACCACATTATAACTCAGTCAGAATTATTCTGGAATATTGTGATGACTACGTTAAATGTCTAGGGTATGTATATGATGAAGTGTAAGTCACAACAACAACAGACAGATAAACAATTTAATTTATTCCACCACACTTGACAACACTGTGACACTCACACACATTTAACACTCTATAAGACTATCTTAAATGAGGCACTGTTAAATTTTCAAATATAAATATGTATTAATACTTTCACTAATATATGTGTCCTGATTCAAATACAAAGTGAACCAGGAATCACAATCAATTGTAATTACAATTTATATGTACAGAATTTATCAATATGAACCTTGTAGATACATATTTTATTAATATTATCCTATGTGTGTCAGTTGTGTAGTAGTAATATGAGGTAATACTGGTTTTGTTTTTTCAAGCTATGTTGTTATTTGTCATCATGACTTCAAGTGTTTGTTTATCTTGGAAATAGTATGGGGAAAAGTTCACAGTTCCTATCAATTTAAACACTGTATTTTCCCTCTGTTTTATTATAAAGTCAGATTTTGAGGGGGGCATAATGTTGAGCTCCTCTGGCCACAGACACTTATCTTTCCTGATGGCGGCAGGAAAAGACTCCTCTGCTCGATAGCCTCCCTGTGTTCTGGAGACACCTCACTGGTCACTATCTGGACCCAGGAGTATGCTGTCAGCCTCTAGGTTCAGCAAAGCTCAGACCAGGTGCTGCTCAATTACTTTAGGACCACGGTCCCTGAAACAAGAAGGTTGTACCTCCTATTTTAGAACTAATTTATAATAAATTTCCAGACTGAACACAATACATAACAAACACTGAGTTCAGAGCGGTAGGCCAACTGCTATCTTCATCTGAACAATTTTCACCAGTATACTCCTCCCTAATGGTTACTACGCCTCTGCAATTCCAGCATTATTTCATTCTAGTCAATAAGATAGGTGTCAGTGTACTGTTTGGCAATTCCATGTAGTTTTACTTCCTGCGACATGTCAGCCTATTTCCCGTACAATGGTGGTTTGAAAATCTGCCACTGAGCGATTCTGATTTTGGTGTTGTCTGACATCCCCCACTATTTCTTTTGGCTATAATTTGTTAATTCCTAGACTATTTGCGTAACGTTTAACATATTCTTTGTCAGCAAGTCCTAAGGAACCCAAATATATAAATTTAATGGGGCTAAGGGGCTGCGTTCAAAATATGTATTTTCCAGGATAGTCGTGTAGTTTTTTTTTATTTTGTATGTTTAGAACCGCCACCTGTCCTGCTGTACTGTCAGACTAATGTCAGGATTTTAGACATAAAACAGTAGAATGTCATGTTTCCTAATAAGCGTTTTGTAAGTTTTTAAAAACTAACTCTCGCATGGGTAGTGTTTTTTATCACTGTCGATTTGAAAAAAGCTAGTGCTTGTGGCCTTACACGCGTGATGGTAGTAATTGTGTATCGCGAGACTGTGGTAGTATTGCCTGCGTTCCGACTTTCAGCCCCCCCCCCCCTTTCTTTCTATCCTTAGTCCATCTGTCTTTCGTTTATTCTAACTTAGTGTATAAAATGACATGAATGGAATATTAAATATAGGTCAGCTTGCGTATCTCAAGGTTTTTCTTAGAAAGGCAGTACACGTTTTATTGAAGAAAGCGTGTAGTGATGCAGTAGGCTTTTACTATCAACGTGGAACGTTATAGTTTGCATACGAATTAGAAAATAAGGGGGGTTTCGAGTACATTCATTGTGACAGCACTGTTCTTTACCATTCTTCTTTCCTTTTATTGAATTTATTTGTTAGGCTTTACATTTACGTTTTAATTTATATATGTGGATTAGAATTTCACACGACACCTCCCCTCTTAAAACAGACATTATATGTCAGTCCTTTATTCTATATACACATAGAGAAATTTATTATTATTTCTGGGGTTTACGGTGATTCTCATCACACGGCTGGCGGCTTAAAAAATCCGCTCCCAAATTGGTTTTTCCAGATATATACTCAATGCTAAACTCAAATGGCTGCATCAATAATGACCAACGGAGTAATCCAGAATTCTCATGTCTAGCCTGTGCTAGAAACGACAAGGGTTTGTGGTCCGTTTGCAACTTAAATGCCTTCCCATACAGATAAATATTGAATTTCTTTATCGCCCATATTACTGCAAGACATTATTTTTCGCTAGTTGAGTAATTGGTTTCAGCTTTATTTAACTTTCTGCTAGCATATGCCACTGGGCTTAATTCCCCATGCAATGCATTTGATTTCTGCAGCAGAGACGAACCTAACCCAATATTACTGGCATCAGTCCTTACAATGAATTCTTGACTTAAGTCAGGTAATTTCAAAATGGGTTTACTTGTGAGCTTTTCCTTCAATTCTTGGTAAGTCATTTCACATTGTGGTGTCCATGTAATGCGATCTGGATGTCCTTTACGTGTCAATTCAGTTAACGGTGCACATATTTAATTAAAGTTTTTGATATACTTCTGGTAGAAACCACATAATGAGACAAAGGATCTCACGTCCTTCTTGGTTTGTGGTCTCGGGGCTTTCTTTAGTTTCTCTAAATTCTTTGGGTCAGGGGTCATGTTTCCCTGATAAACTGTGTGTCCCAAGAATTCCAATTCTTTACATCCAACGCAACATTTGGTTGGTCGGGCTGTTAAATTCGCTTCCCTAAGTCGATTAAACAGCATGTTCAGAGAGTCAATGTGCTCCTCAAATGTTTCTGTTGCTATAAGGATATCATCCATGAAATTTGTGATACATGGATTATTCAGAGGGTCCAATAATTTTCTCATCATTCTAGAGAAGACACTAGGGGCATTCTTCAATCCAAATGGCAATCTATTAAACTCATAGTGTCCTTCTGAGGTACTAAAAGCTAGGTATGGTCTAACCTCAGGCTTTACTGGAATCTGATAGTATCCTTTACTCAGATCCACTTTTGAGAAATATTTAGCTTTATTTAGCCTGGCAAACAACTGATTTGTATCCGGCAATGGATCCACCTGTCCTTCTGTAATAGCATTCAGTCTCCTGTAATCTATACAGAGTCTATGTTCTCCAGAGGGCTTCCTTAGGAGTACAACACCGGAACTATATGAAGATTCACTGTGTGAAATAATTCCTTCCTTCAACAAATAGTCTATCTCTTCCTTCAAAGCTTTCTCCTTAGCAAAAGGAATCGAATAGGGTTTCATACAGACAGGTGTGGGGTCTATCAGTTTCATATCATATTCCAATAAGTTTGTATGCCCAGGTCGGTCTGTTAACACCTCTGCATGATTATCTAGAACCTGTTGCACTCTCTCTTTCTGAGTTTTCATTAAATGTGTACTGATTTTCACCTGTGCCGCTGTCTCACAGGGGTGTAATGGATATTCAAATGATGAAAGTGGTTCCTTTTTCATCTCCATGGCAATGGACAAGGTCAACAAGTGTGTCTCTTCCTGATGTTCTCTTTCCAAATATTTCTTCAGGAGATTCACATGATAGATTTTTTCTTTCCCCTTCTTATCTATCTTATAATTTGTTCTAGACACCTTCTCTAGAACTGTATATGGACCTTCCCATCCAATTTGTAACTTATTCTGACTACCGGGTAGAAGAAGCAGTACCTTCTCTCCCACAGCCAAATCTCTGTCTTTAGCTTTCCTGTTATAATAGGCAGCATGTTTCTTCCTGGCTTGTTTCAAATTTTCATTGGCAAGTTTCCAGCCAGTTTTTAAACGAGTGGTCAGCTCATTCACATATTGGTATGAGGATGTAATATTTTCCTCTGCCTTTTCGTCAGTCCACGTTCTTAACAGAGTTACATATGGACCTTTAATTTTGTGGACCTATTTCTCCTGGCACATGCCAGGTCCTTTCCACCCGAAGCTCTGTAGTGATGATTTTTCTTCCCAGAATTTTCATGCACAAAACGACCGCTACCAATTTTCCTCTTGGGGCTTTCTCCCCACTTAAAATTCTTGATGAGAGATTTCCTCTCTACATCTTCTTCCTCCAGTTTGTTTAAGTCCGATTGAGGGATTTTCGGCTTATCCTGGGGTAAGACATCTTTTTGCACTCTCTGCATAGTGGCCATTGTAAAACAGTTAATTGAAGCTTGTCCGTGAAAAGGGGCTTCCCATTCCCTTTGGTCCACTTTATCAAATTTATTTTTCTTTTTATTGTCAGGCCTAATTTTGCCCCGTGGCATGTCCAGGTCCTGATCAATGTTCCCACTTGTGGGTGTTCCCTCATGTGCTATGCTACACCTTTCTACAAAATTCTCAATGTCCCATCTTGCCTTGGGCCAATAATAATTGTGAGCCACCTTTTGGATGATGGTACCTATTTTTTTCATGGTCCCCATCTGGTTTCACATGTAGGCTCCTTATTAATTCTGCCCTATATCTTTTAGGAAGTACCAGCTGTCCCTGACCTTTGGATCTAGCTCCAGTCTTCCTATACATCAACTTGTTTTTCATGTAAAAATCTCCTTGCCTGGAGTTGTATGACAAGTTGACAATTTCCTGAAACAAGGCTTGAGGGTCTTATCCCCAGCCTGTGCCTTCCTCATCTCTTCTGGAGTGGTATCTAACATAATATCCTCCTCCTTTCTTGAGGTCGACCTGACCTGAAGGGTGGCCATAACTATAGGGTTCCTTCTGCAACGGTCAGTGTCATGATTGTTCATCTTACAATTTTTACACCACCTTTTCCCTTGGTTGAAAGATTTTCTTTCATCATATTTCCTTTCATCGAATTGTGGGGTTTTATTTTTATTGTCATACCGTGGCCTATCAAATTGGTGCTTACCTTTGTTTTGATCTCTAGGATCAAATTTATTAAAGTTCTGTGGTGCCCTAAAATTTTCCACCTGTTTCTTTTTGTTACCTGATACCTCTGCCTGAGCCGCTTGATACCTTTCTGCAACATTTAGCAACTCACCCAGCCTCTCTGCACCTTGTTCCATGAGAAACTTTCTCAGGTCTGGAGCCATGGACTCTCTTAATTGTTCTATAAGGATCATTTCCTTAAGATCTTAAGTTTTCCCCAGATAGGTCCATTTCTCCAAGTATGTCTCTATTCGTGCAGAGAACTGGTGATAGGTTTCACCTGACAGTAGTTTAGCATTCCTAAATTTTTTCCTATAAAATTCTGCGTTCTTTTCATATCTTAACAAAAGAGCCTGCTTTAGCATGTCATAATTTTCCTGATCACCTCTGCTCATTTTGGCAAAAACTTCATAAGCTGCCCCACGAAGACCTTGAGATAACTTTAAGCTCCACCTTTCTCTCTCTAACCCATATGTGGTAGCTAATAGTTCATATCTATTTAGATAGCTCTCAATATCATCGTCTTTCTCAACAAAATGATCTAAATGAAAGTTCATAGCTGAGGTTGAGGCTCCCTGACTAGCAGTGGCATCAGAGGTAAAGGGACTGGCACATTTTCAGGAGCATGGCCTTAAAACTCAAACTCCCTTAGTCGTAACTCATGTTCCCTTTGTAATCTTTTATCTTCTGCTTCCCTTTCTGCAGCTAATCGCTTGTCTTCCCTTTCTGCAGCCTGTCTTCTTTCCTCGGCTTCCAATGCTTTAGCCTCTTTGTCAGCCTCAATCTGCAACCTCTTAGCCTCAGCCTCAATCTGCAACCTCTTAGCCTCAGCCTCTAACTTTCTTTCGGCCTCTTTTTCTAATCTTCTTTCTTCCCGTTCAATATATTTGTCACATTCAGCAGTGACATAAGCAATCATAATTTGCCCGTCCATTCCTAACTCTTTCGCAGTCTGTACAGCAGCAGATCGAAATTTTGCCAAGTCGGCCATTGTCTAACATGCAAATGTAAACAATTCAATCTTTCAATAATTATCTAAGGACACTACAGGCACTGAGAGCTCAACCTTATTTATTTCCACCCAAGGATACCTTTTAATTCTTTATTATTCCCAATATATATAATAGGAGAAAGTTCAATATCCCTGGAGCGAGACCCCAATATATGTGGTAAAGTGGGATGTTATAAATATTTAGAATGGGACTTAGTGTACTGACTGAGATCAGCTGTGAAGGTATCTGTATCTAATAGGTGTAGTGTTTTACAGATAACCTTACTTGCTACCACATTATAACTCAGTCAGAATTATTCTGGAATATTGTGATGACTACGTTAAATGTCTAGGGTATGTATATGATGAAGTGTAAGTCACAACAACAACAGACAGATAAACAATTTAATTTATTCCACCACACTTGACAACACTGTGACACTCACACACATTTAACACTCTATAAGACTATCTTAAATGAGGCACTGTTAAATTTTCAAATATAAATATGTATTAATACTTTCACTAATATATGTGTCCTGATTCAAATACAAAGTGAACCAGGAATCACAATCAATTGTAATTACAATTTATATGTACAGAATTTATCAATATGAACCTTGTAGTGACATATTTTATTAATATTATCCTATGTGTGTCAGTTGTGTAGTAGTAATATGAGGTAATACTGGTTTTGTTTTTTTCAAGCTATGTTGTTATTTGTCATCATGACTTCAAGTGTTTGTTTATCTTGGAAATAGTATGGGGAAAAGTTCACAGTTCCTATCAATTTAAACACTGTATTTTCCCTCTGTTTTATTATAAAGTCAGATTTTGAGGGGGGGGGGGGGGGGCATAATTTTGGGCTCCTCTGGCCACAGACGCTTTTCTTTCGTGATGGCGGCAGGAAAAGACTCCTCTGCTCGATAGCCTCCCTGTGTTCTGGAGACACCTGACTGGTCACTATCTGGACCCAGGAGTATGCTGTCAGCCTCTAGGTTCAGCAAAGCTCAGACCAGGTGCTGCTCAATAACTTTAGGACCACGGTCCCTGAAACAAGAAGGTTGTACCTCCTATTTCAGAACTAATTTATAATAAATTTCCAGACTGAACACAATACATAACAAACACTGAGTTCAGAGCGGTAGGCCAACTGCTATCTTCATCTGAACAATTTTCACCAGTATACTCCTCCCTAATGGTTACTACGCCTCTGCAATTCCAGCATTATTTCTTTCTAGTCAATAAGATAGGTGTCAGTGTACTGTTTGGCAATTCCATGTAGTTTTACTTCCTCCGACACCTTCTGTTCAGGTTGGAGCACTATATAGGCTTTACCTCATGTTCGCTACTGAACCACACATATATACAGACATAAATTATCAATTTACATTCAATTTTCATTAAAAAGATATCAAATATTTCAAGCTTACCACAATTCATGGAATAATACACAGTTACGTTGACTGGCAATGAATATAGCTCAATTTCGATCTGCCGATGTCCCAGGCTTTTATTTAGAAAAAATATGCACTGGCGCTCAACGCACTGGTTCTTTAGTAAGTTTATTTGAAAATGTGGTGCTGACCTGACGCCTCTGATTGACTATATTGGCGGGTCTAACCAATCGTGCCATGTTTACATAAGCGTTTGAAAAAAAGTACCCTACTACTGTTTCCCCTAGCAACAAAGAAGTAGTATTTATAGTCCGACTAATCGTGTTTAGCCTTACATTTACTTTCCGCCAATCAAATAGGAGGTAACATGTCAGCCTATATCCCGTACAATGGTGGTGTGAAAATCTGCCACTGAGCGATTCTGATTTTGGTGTTGTCTGACATCCCTCACTATTTCTTTTGGCTATAATTTGTTAATTCCTAGACTATTTGCGTAACGTTTAACATATTCTTTGTCAGCAAGTCCTAAGGAACCCAAATATATAAATTTAATGGGGCTAAGGGGCTGCGTTCAAAATATGTATTTTCCAGGATAGTCGTGTAGTTTTTATTTTATTTTGTATGTTTAGAACCGCCACCTGTCCTGCTGTACTGTCAGACTAATGTCAGGATTTTAGACATAAAACAGTAGAATGTCATGTTTCCTAATAAGCGTTTTGTAAGTTTTTAAAAACTAACTCTCGCATGGGTAGTGTTTTTTATCACTGTCGATTTGAAAAAAGCTAGTGCTTGTGGCCTTACACGCGTGATGGTAGTAATTGTGTATCGCGAGACTGTGGTAGTATTGCCTGCGTTCCGACTTTCAGCCCCTCCCTTTCTTTCTATCCTTAGTCCATCTGTCTTTCGTTTATGGTAACTTAGTGTATAAAATGACATGAATGGAATATTAAATATAGGTCAGCTTGCGTATCTCAAGGTTTTTCTTAGAAAGGCAGTACACGTTTTATTGAAGAAAGCGTGTAGTGATGCAGTAGGCTTTTACTATCAACGTGGAACGTTATAATTTGCATACGAATTAGAAAACAAGGGGGGTTTCGAGTACAGTCATTGTGACAGCACTGTTCTTTACCATTCTTCTTTCCTTTTATTGAATTTATTTGTTAGGCTTACATTTACGTTTTAATTTATATATGTGGATTAGAATTTCACACGACAAACGGGATGAGAACGGAGATCAAAAAGAAAAAAATATGACTGAACATGTGCTTGAAACTAGCAAGGCTAAAAAGATGCAATTGGTGGGGAAAGGAAAAAAATTCACGTCCCCAAGTTGACACAAGGTAAAGAAATCGACAAAAGAGACCTTAGCTATTATACGCAACAGTCATTTCTTGGACGCTTTTGCGATAACTTAGTCCGTTTATTTGAATTCAGCGGCAAACGCATTACAGAAGATGCTCGAAAATATTTAAAAAAAACCAACTAACCTTGAAAAGTAACTTTTTCTTAATAATAATGTTAGGAATATGAAACCTAGCTGGCCTGATGGCCCATCTTGAGCAGTGAAATAATATGCTTTCATTTATACAGACGGATAGATAATAAGAAAGATATTGACAAAGACTGTGTTGTTCATATCAACGAGCGACTGCATTGAAACAAAAAAATGTCACTAATTTTCAAAAACTGCCACCTTGAGAGTCAAGTGCTAAACTCTAGTTGGAATGAAAGGAAGGGAATGTGGTGGAGAATTGTGGCAAAAAATAACTTTAAAGGCAAAATTGTGTATTACGGGGGGGGGACGGCAGAGTTGGTTCAAAAACAAGTGTGTTTTTTTGTGAAATAAACGCAAGTAGAGACAGACGGACAACAGATAATAATACATACTTGACTGAGGTATGACTGAATTGACTTTTTGTTAGGAAGGTTTGAATTTGAAAAGAAAAAAGGCGGTGATTGGCCACAGATAAACATATTATCGGCGCTCAGGACGCGCATTTTTTTTGCCATTCATCATAAGTTTCCAGTAGTAGACACAGTAATTATTCAGTGGTGTATTTCCCAGAAAGCTAATGAAATATTTAGAGGGACGCCATACTAGAGCCAGCAGCTCAGCTGAGTTTTTGCTAGCATATAACTGTGTTCTATATTCATAATTCTGGTAGGACTGAAAGTATTTCTTTGTATGTTTTAATATTTGTTTAATTTTTCTAGTGAATTTATACTTCCAGATCAAATTCTATCGCTTACAACAAGTAAGAATTCGCTCTAGACCCCGCGCCCCAGTTCAGGGTCTAGAGACAAACAAAATACATAAACTCCAGCAAGGATTATGAAGTGCGGATCAAGTGTTGAGATCAGTGGAACATATCACCTATCCTATTCTATGGCAGGAAGCTAATGAACATATTTCAGAACAGGCAGTCTGGGGGAACTTATCCTATGTGAAACCAACTTGGTAAGATGTGCTGTATGGTCAGAGAGATCTGACCCCGTCTATGTGGTGTTGTTGTTGTGTAGAGTTGTGTGCAGAAATGGTTTAGAGGATGGAATTCTGACACATGACCAATACTTTTATTTCAGAACTGTGAGTTTTTTTTATTTGGCACCAAAGTGGTGTCAAATGATGTGTTGAATAATACAAGAGTGGACCCGTGCACTCTTATATTTTGGCAGAGCAGCTTTTATTGCCCCCAAGCACGGAGAGGCGGGGCCACCAGATTCCAGCACCAGATTCCAGCACCAGAACTACTCAGTCAAGATACGTGAGCGTCTGGCCTGCTGGAAATTCACCAACTTATTTTCTAACACACCAACAATATTCCCATCAATAAATGGACAATGTTTAGTCGCCATAGACAGGGAGTGATGAGGCCACCCCAACAGCACATCCATTAATCGTTCTCCCAGATCAATTACAACTATAAACAGTAGTAATATTAACTAGTCTTGTAAAATACATATACACACACCTTTCATTGATTATGCCATATATTCATGCAGTTTATTCCTAATTTCAAAACCTTTCATATGTTCTGACCAAAATAAAACCTTGGGTCAGAACAAATAAACTTAAAGAAAATTTACTATCAAAATTTTACACAGCTTGAGTTAGTTCAGTGTGTTATAACATTTTATTAATATTATTAGACTTATTAAATATCTGTGTGTGTGTATGTAAACTACCACAACACATTACATATCAGTACCCTAGAATTTTAACGTAGCCACATTCATTAGTAAAAAAGATAGGTGTGAGGTCGTAGTGGTAGCAAGAAGGGCCTTCTGTAAATTCACAGCTACATTTATCTCAGGAGCCTTCACAGCTGACCTCATGCATCACACTAGGTAATATCACACTCATACAATACCATCAAATCCACTACAACCACTAAAAACCATCAGCGGGGAGAAACTAACCGATAAAGGTAAACAGATGGAGAGATGGGTCGAGCACTACTCTGAGCTTTACGCTAGAGAAAATACTGTCACGCCTGCAGTTCTTGATGCTGTCAATTTATGCAACTATTGAGGAGCTGGATGTTGAAGCAACATTGGAGGAACTCAGTAAGGGCATTACTAGCTTGGCCTCTGACAAAGCACCAGGTAGGGATTTGATTCCTCCCGATTTAATCAAATACTATAAGAGCCCGATATTACCTCCCCTGCATATGGTGCTGTGCCAGTGCTGGGAAGAGACAACTATCCCTCAAGACATGCGAGATGACAAGGTTGTTACACTATATACACATAAAGCAGACATAAGTGATTGCAATAACTACAGAGGCATATCTCTTCTTAGTTTTGTTCGTAAGGTTTTTTTTCCTAATTGCGACGACACAAGTTAGCTGAGAGCATATATCCAGAGTCCCAGTGTGGATTCCGAGTGGGTAGATCAACAACATATATGATCTTTTCTCTCCGCCAGTTTCAGGAAAAACCAAGAGAGCAGAAAAGGTTATTATATATATTGCCTTTATTATCCCACAAAGCATTTGACCTGGTAAGTAAGGATGGGCGGTTCAAAATCCTCCTGAAAATAGGCTGCCCTGTTAAACTGCTGAAAATGATAGTCATTTCATGAAGACATGAATGGAATAGTCTATTATGCTGGAAGCAAATCACTGCCCTTTGACATACGCAATGGTGTTAAACAAGACTGCATTCTCGCTTCAACCCTCTTTGGTATCTTCTTTGCCTTACTCTTGAATCATGCATTCATAGATGCAACTGAAGTATTATGCCTTTACACTAGGTCAGATGGCCAACTGTCTAACCTCGAAAGGTTGAAGGCAACAACTAAAATCAGGAGGCTTGCTATAAGCAACTTGTTATTCGCTGATGACGCTGCAATCGTCACTCAGTCAGCAGGTGCTTCAGACCTTAATGAATCGCTTTACCCAAGCATGTAAGGACTTTGGCCTTACAATAAATCTAACGAAAACTAATGTGCTGAGTCAGGATGTGAATGTTGCACCAGTTATCACTATAGATAAATATTACTGTTGTTCTGGGGGATGCTGTAGGTTAGTGCTATTGAATGGCACAGCTGACAATGTTGACGTCAGCAATGTCGGGCTTACTGTTAGTGGCCGACGGGTGTTTTAATATTATGGGCGAATGACGTGAGTTCCTTAGGTTTGTGTAAATGAGATGCAACCCACACAACATGTAACGTCAGGGTCATGAAATAGACCAACGAGTAAGACGAATTAGTTTCCAACTCATACACAGTTTATTGACGACAGTAACGTTGACATCATGGACAACAAATCACAGCAAATCACAAGGTATAAAAGCAGGTATAATCCATAGGAAATTGATTGCATAAACAGCAACCCATCATAAAGTGTAATAGCAGATATAATCCTTAGGAACTTGATTGCATAAACAGCAATTCATCATAAATTGTATAGCAGATATAATCCATAGGAAATTGATTGCATAAACAGCAACCCATCATAAAGTGTAATAGCAGATATAATCCCTAGGAACTTGATTGCATAAACAGCAATTCATCATAAATTGTAATAGCAGATATATCCATAGGAACTTGATTGCATAAACAGCAATTCATCATAAATTGTAATAGCAGATATAATCCATAGGAATTTGATTGCATAAACAGCAATTCATCATAAATTGTAATAGCAGATATAATCCATAGGAACTTGATTGCATAAACAGCAATTCATCATAAATTGTAATAGCAGATATAATCCATAGGAACTTGATTAATATATCGAATCACTTCCATCAAAACCACTCTGGACACACTAGCGGCACTATATCCGTACCGAAACCCTGCCAACTACTCAATTACCGAGATTAAAGTTTCTCCCCCTCAACCCAGTACAATTTCACTCCAGCGCAAACTAAAAGATACACACATGAGATCAGCTCACCTGTTTGTCTCCGCTCCCTCCCCCCCCCCCCCCCCCCCCCCCCCGCCGCAACTTCAACTCAGTACCTTTTCACTCAATCGCGATTTAAAAGATTGACATGTGAGATCAGCTCACCTGTTTGTCGCCCCAACTTCAACTCACTGCATTTGAACTCTTTCTTTTTTAAAAATAGCACATACCCAGTTGAGCTATGTTCAAAAATATAGTGCACCAAGGCACCCAAATAATTAACCATCTCATAACTTTAGATGTGCTTCCAAGCGTGTCTATAAAAAATCAGACCCGCACGAGAAAATCCCAAACACTTAACTCCCACGCGAAAACATGACTTAACAATAACTATGAATTGGCAGTGGTGAACCACTTTACATACCTGGGGTCTACCATCAACAACCAACTCTCAGTGGGCACAGACATTAACAGCGGCACTGGCAAAGCTGCAGCTAACTTTGCCAGCCTCACATCGCGTGTTTGAGGAAACTCCAAACTCGCAATGAACACCAAAGCTGCGGTATATAACGCCTGCGTCAGCAGCACACTGTTATATGGTAGCTAGACAAGGACGATATATGCTAAGCAAGAAAGAAGACTCAATACCTTCCATCTTCGGTGTCTATACCACATCTTAGGTATTTCGTGGAAGGACAAAGTTACAAATGACGAGGTGTTGTCACTTGCTAGCCTTTAAAGCATGTATACATTGCCTAGAAAGCACAGACTACACTGGCGTCCATTTCCGCCACATGGAAGTCGGACGAATCCCAAAAGAAGTCTTGTACGGACAACTGGCAGTTAGCAAGAGAACAGTTGAGAAACCGCAGCTGAGGTTGAAAGATGTGTGCAAGAGAGAAATGAAAGCGCTGGACATTAATCCAGATACCTGGGAGGATGAAGCTGCCAATCGCACCAAGTGGCAGTGATATCTACTGCGTCACCTCGAATTGGGCGACAAGAAGGTCTCACGGCAAGCGGAAGAGAGGAGAAAACGTCGTCACTGCATTCTCCAACCAACCAACAAACATAACATGCGTACGAAGTAGGTTACCCAAGGTTCTGGCAGCCGTGAAAAATGACAACGACTGTCCTCCCCTGGTCAATCATAACCCAGTGTCCTGTATACTAATAGCACCTCCTACATAAACAAACATTAATGTTGATATCGAAATAGCACAAACAATATTTCGTAACAAGATTCAATCATATACTAAATTGCTTTTATGGCGCCATAATACATGAAATTCATAAGCATAACATTTAGCACAAACACGACCTTTAATGTACACACCACTACAGTGGTTCCAATTACTTGCTAATCACTATCACATGCAAATACTTCACCACAGAATGCTCCTGTCCTTACCACAACATTATAATCTGGACAGGGCGTCTGCTACTACTTTATGTACTCATTTCATTAGTATAACTTTACTTGAGGAGTGGATCAGACTCTACAGTTCGGTTCGCGTTCACCGAAACACGCTAACTGAACGCGAAACCCGATACCTCTCCCTTGCTATTGGTGGAATATCAGGAGGAAGCTTCGCCCGACGCCGGTAGGAGTGTGGACGACCATATGCCACTAAAAGCATATCCTCATATGATCAGAGAGTCCCATAGTTTTCCTCTACCATTGCCGTCACTGCATTCTCCAACCAACCAACAAACACAAGATGCGTACGAAGTAGGTTATCCAAGGTTCTGGCAGACGTGAAAAATGACAACATCTGTCCTCCCCTGGTCAACCATAACCCAGTGTCCTGTATACTATAACACCTCCTACATAAACAACCATTAATGTTGATATCGAAATAGCACAAACAATATTTCGTAACAAAATTCAATCATATACTAAATTGCCTTTATGGCGCAATAATACATGAAATTCATAAGCGTAACATTTAGCACAAATATGATCTTTAATGTACACACCACTACAGTGGTTGCAATTACTTGCTACCCACTATCACATTCAAACACTTCACCACAGAATGCTCCTGTCCTTACCACAACATTATAACTTGGACAGGGCGTCTGCTACTACTTTTTGTACTCATTTCATTAGTATAACTTTACTTGTGGAGTGGATCAGACTCTACAGTTCGTTTCGCGTTCACCGAAACACCCTAACTGAACGAGAAACCCGATACCTCGCCCCTGCTATTGCTGGACTATCAGCAGGTGGTTATGAAGCAACGACATATGCTTCCACCTGACTGCATCACGTGCAACCTTGGTATTGTCTCGCAACGACAATTCCTCAACGTACCTATCCGGCGCGACTTCATTAAACGCACGTCTAAGTGTGCACCAACTAGCACTCGGGGGATATTGCGGACCCATACCTTGTGGTCACTAGCTATCAGTCCTTCAGATATGCCTCTACGGTTCCTATTCTTGTCCCGCGGCATCGGACTGTGAGTGTTAGTGGGCGCAAACCCCGTCTAAGTTGTATTTTCTTCTTAGGTGGTAATACCTCGACCACCTGCTCGTCCGCCTCGGGACTTCGGTGTTGCTAAGCCCCTGCTCCAGCCTCTCCCGTGGCTTTATGCACTCCTCGTACATTGCCGAGATCAAATCGGCGACCGGGTTATCGAGGACAATCGCGTTCACTCTACCTGATAGGAACGGGGTGTCCACATTGATACACGCCTGGGGGTAAGACTCGACTTTGCCCTCAAACGTTGTCCACTTTGCAGTTTTCCCTGTATGGCAGAACTCGTCGATGCATGAACGAGGCACCCCGACTGTGGTACATCCAGTGTCTCTCAACACCGAGACTGGTTTCTTCTCTACCACACATTTATGGAGTGATACCTTGCCAGTCTCATGGACCGCCGACAGACATGGTACCGCATGTCCGCAGTGTAACACTATATTCTCGCCCGAATGAAATAGAGGTTGACACCCCACGCAGTCCTCGATGTTGACTGTCTAACACAAACGCGGAAATTGCGTGTTCGATTGGGGTAGTACAAACGTCAGCATAATGACATCTGCTATTACAATTGGAACATCTGCGTTCCCTTTTTGACTCATCGCGTGGACTTTTGCTGGGGCTGCTAGCCGGTGAAGACCGCGCATCGGAGTCGGATGCTATCTGCAGATCCATTCATCCGCTTGTAAGGTTTTGTTTTATAGTAAAACCGATCTTCGTCTCGAAACTCCTCAATGCGTACCTGCTTTCGCGTTTGGCGCTCTCCTCATTCGCTATCACTTCTCCACTGTCAATTGTGCCAGTTCGACTGGCCAATCCGATGAGATCGGAAGTTACCATAATTCCCTCTGCATGGTTAATAGGGACGGGAGGGCCTTTCGTGTTTCTGCTCTTCGAAGCTATCTGCACCGTCTGACTGATGTTGCCACGGTTGGCGCTGGACTTTGTCGACGCCTGCAACTAAGGCGTCTGACAGACCAGACCAATGGATGGATCTACCCGGATGGGCCATGACGTAGTGGTGCTCCAATTGGGCCATAGAAGCAATATTCTTAGGTTGTCATTCCTGGAAAAATGCTACCAGCTCTGACGAGCATGTCGACAACCCCTTGTCCCGTAGCACCAAATCTATCAAGCCATCATGGTCCTTAGTAATCTCCTCCATCTCACTCGCACCCACTTCTATTCTCTTTAATTGCATTTCCTTATCAGCTTCCAATTGCAGTTTTTTTTCCTCCAGAGCTAGTCTCATTCTTTCCTTTTCTAATTCTAACTCTCTCTCTTTCATCTTCTTTTCTTGTAATTCTCTATCTTCTTTCAATTTCTTTTCTTGTAACTCGAACTCTCTTCTGAGCTCTAACTCTGCAGCGTGAGCATCTCTTTCCTGCTTCTGCTTCTGCTTCTCAATCCTCTTCTTCTTCAAAGCTTCTTGATTTTCCTCTTGCATTCTGCATAGACAAATTCCATCAGTTCTTTCCCAGTGTAACCACATTCTTTTCCTATCAGAATAAAACCCTGCGTCCATGATGTACAGTCACGATACTCAATATTGACTATACTCTGCTCCTTTTGCTATAGATTCTCATTGTCTGCAAATCTAATTCAGGGCTTCTATGTACTACTCAATAACGTGTACTCTAAACCACCTCACCTATATCAGCACTTACCTCTCTGCTTACAAAGTATGCAGTAATGATATATGCATAGCAATGTCACTGCTCAAAGTACAACCAAAGTACTTAGGAGCCGCGCTAGCGTAGTGGTTACAACACCGCTCTGGCGACCGGGTGATACAGGATCAAACCCGGGCGACGGCATTTGAGGATTTTTCGTCGACCGGGATTTGGACTGGATTAACTCGAGACCTGGCGAGGACATTTGAAGGAGTGTCGTCGACCAGGGACTGGCGGCTCCTGAGCCGACCCAGCTGCAATGGGTACCTCCGAAATCGGCGAGTATTTGCCTGAATGGCGAGGGACACCTGTCTCTGTACACGAAATAAAGGGATACTCACGTAAAATCAATGTCAGGTTAGACATAAAATAATAATCTGAGATTTCGCCTCGAGTATTAGCGAGCGAACGCAAAAAAAAAACAAAAAAAAAAAAACAAAAAAAAAAAAAACAACCAAATGAATGTATACAGAACCTACTTTACCACTCAAATCAGTATGGCCGTTCTCTGCCTCTTGGCTTATGTCTACTTACTCTCTAGGTTTGGTCCTCCATACCACTTAGTCTCTGTGATACAACTGAAAAGACCCTTATTATAGTCAATAGTTGTATCTCACTAGCTGATAATACCCATCGGTACTATACCACTTCACAACTGTAAGAAGCACCGACACATACATATTGAACAATGAGTCAGCCTATACCCAACAGTAACTTAATAGCACCCACACTGGTGCTGTACTCTGGCCATATTTCAGTTCTACCTAATATGTTTACAAATGGCAAAAATGAACACTCCCCGGATGAGACGAGACACACTAAACACCACGATAACTCACAGTCACGGCGAATACGATGACAGACAAAGTTAACTTCTTTACAAGATAGTGAGACGGAACGAGAGATAACACCACTTAAACACGACAATATAATTACTGAATGTACACGTCACCGTAAATACAAACCCCATCAGTACACCTAACAAATACTGTGCTTGGTATGTTAAGTAGGGCATTCGCAGGAATACCCTTCTGCCTGACTCCACTACTAAACGCAAGCAGCCACCCCCTAGAAAGGATCAGTATAATCCAATCTTTTTCCACAAGTAAGAAAAGAAAAATTAAACTCTCCACCCGTCCACCCTTAAACTCACCAATATAATATTAAACCCAGCGGACTAGAACAACTACACGTAACAATGAAGTGATGAGAGCCATAACCCTAGTTAGCCACTAACTAAATCATCCCAATCAAAATAAAACTAACATTCAAGCAATAATGACACGGTAACATATAAATATATTCACCATGGGTATAATACTGACCCAAAGTAAAAGGAAATCAAAGTAACAGATCCCACGTAACCAACTAACAACATATAAAGTCACAGAATAAGTCTCTACTAAGAAAGCGAAAAACACGAACAAAACAAAAGGAAAGAAAAAAAAACAAGTAAGAATACCTAAAGGAACAGACGTTGTAAAACGGACAGAAAAATGCTTATTGCTTTATGCTAACCTAACACGACCCCAACAGAAAGGTCCCACTAATCTAGAAGACCAGACTGTACAATAAATTGTACCGGATGGACAGACAGAAAAGGAAGCCGGAATTGAAGGGAAAAAGAAACGAGAAAAGAAAAACTAAAAAAAAAATACAACAAATCATCGTGCACATATATTCAAACAATAACTTAACTGGCGATCCAGCGATGCACCTCCACGTAGCTCCTCAGACACAGATGATGGTAGATGAGAACAGCACAAACCAGTCTCCACAAACAGCATCCAAACAATAAACAATGTTCTTCACGGTGTTATCATAGCACTATCCACAGCAAGGATAACGACCGTAAACGCAGTAATGTCCTGGTGACAAGACTTCTTCGCTAGTATATGTGCCAGATACTAACGGCCAAGTCCTTTGGCAAATTGATGCGTATAATATATAAGCACAGTTCAACACACTACATCACTTCAGGAACCCAGCAGCCTTCACTCTTCAGCACAGTATATTCCAGGACCACGCAGATCAGCAGACTTCAGTAACTTGCATCCCATCAAGCGGTACTGGGACCCCGATTGAGGCATGGGTAGACTCCCTCTGGAAAAGCACATCAGTAAGGCATGATAACGTCAGAACTTGGTAGGAAAGCAGGAACGAAAACGTAATGTTCCGCAGGTAGGTAGACCAGTACGAACAATGACACTACTGCAGGTCGGCTACGTGCACATCAATGGTTGCGATGATCTAGAACATGATCTAGATAAGAGGAGTTGCACACACCCTGAGATGCCACCACCACTATCAACACTACCAATACCAACCAAATACAGACGTTCTAATCTCCTCTGCTGACAGCACAGTCAAGCACCGCAACCCGAAATACTAACACCAACCACACAAGAAATTATAATCTCCTATGCCGACACCACAGTCAGGCACAGAAGCCCATAGCCCTACAAGGACCAACTATATTGACACCTTGCACAACTAACCTCCACTGCTCCGTCTGGATCACCAACTTCCTTGCACTAAGCTACAAAGTACGCCTTGTAATATATCAAATTGTGATACTCGACGCCAGCTGCAACTTTACTCTACACATTGTAGCACCCCTCTTCTCCATAACTGGAAAATCTAGCACAAAAGTGAACTTTCCAAAACCAACATAGAACACAATAAATGTCAAGTATTAGCTGTATTGAAAACGCTAACCTTCCACTGTGCCCTCTTTCCAAACAAGGTCAAATACCGAGGATGGGAAAATACCCGAATGAAAACAGCTCACTGATACTGTCTAACAAAACACACTGCCGTGAACACTGGGAAACATGACGAAGTGTACCCAACGCTGCTACCAACTTCTCATATGTGTGCATATAAACTTCTAACCTCTATAATGTAACATATTGGCCCCACGGCCTCTAGGCTCACAAAAGAACCAGATAAGAGCTCCCCAGCTGTCAGGAACCACTTATCATGAAGAACACTCTACGGGTTACACCGTTGCTGTGTGGGTTTATAATAACAACTATAGGCTCGCCCTCCTAAGGGTATGACCACACAACAATGGCTGACAAAAGTAATAACACCTTCAACAGGTACTTCCCTTTAATAAATAAACACACACAATAAGGCCTCACACGGCCATCAAACGCATCAAATACAATAATGAGAAAAACCACTGTAAACCTGCATTAGCAGCTTAACCTATCACCTCCATACACGAAGGAACAAACTATACCACAAATGGCTTCTGTAAATATCGCTCCCCCGAGCGGTAAAGCTATGACAATAACATACTCAAAATCATCGACATCTAATCAAACTACGGCCTGTAGACAATACGATCTAGACCCTTCCCTGCTCCAGACTTAACAACGTAATTATCACCAAGGTCCAAAAAACATGACAGGCACTCAGTTTACAGTCTTACAATATAGACGACACAGCGATCTTGCTGGCATAAGGTAAACGTCCTTCCCGGACAACAGACTCACTTCTCACTGACTAATTGTGGGCCTTTTTCCCCGACTTCCGGTAGTCACATGACCCACCAGTTCGGCTAACTTCGGCCTCTCCTGACTGCCTTTTCGAAGAACACAAGACATTAAATGCACTGCGAAACAACGCTGTGACTTCCACTGATACTTTCTTGACCTCTCCTTACATGCCTCGACGGCATTGTTCATGAGGAGCATGAAAATATATGGTGACAGGATATCACTTTGGCTTACACCAGTGGTGGTTCTGAACTCTTCTGATCTATTGTTTGCCGTCTTCACATAATTTCTGCAAGACTTGTAGAAGCTCTGTATAGCATGAGTCTACAGTACTTCAGTGTTCTTCCTTGCCAAACAGTTCCCAAAGTTTGCTCCAGGGGACCTTGTCAAACGCCTTTTCCAGATCTCGGAAACAAAGATGAATATCGATCTTATAATAAACGGACTTTTCACTCATCTGTCTGAGTGTGAAGGTTAGGTCTTGAGTAAGACGCGTCAACAGTGAGAAATGCAGTTAGCGACCAGAGCTAACCAAGACCCTACTCCACCTCCAAATGATTTTCCGTGAAACGGGTTTCATCAATGCAGTCTGGCTGAGTGAGTAGGGATCAAAGAGGGAAGGCTAATCGGTCCAAAAATGCCGTCCTGAAGTCGGATGTGTCGGTCGAAAGGCGCAAATATCGCAGCTTTGCTGTAAACGGACACACCACAACCAACGTCCTGTTGAGGACGAACGAAGAAGAAGAAAAGTATATAGGTTTGTTCGGACGCCACTCTGGACCTCATCCATATGTGGCTCAGCTAGGCGTCTGAGTCTCTGCTCCAGGATTCTAGAGTAGATTTTACCAGGGACACTGAGACGGGATATGCTTCTATGGTTTCCACACCGTCGGTTGTCACCCTCTTTAAAAATCGGTATGATGGCAATCTCCGAATCCTTTATTATGGTCTTGTTGCACCAAGCTGCCTGTAGGATCCTCAGGAGAAATAGGTCGCCTGCTGCTCCCATGTACTTAACAGTTTCAGATTTATAAACTTGTCATATTCTGGTATCAAGTGTTGTGTTCAACAGTTTAAAGGCTAGGGGTGTGTGGATACATTTTTTATGCCCAGTAGCATATCCATTTCTTAATAAGGCTGCTACACTAACACATACTGGCCAGCAGGACAATACTGATGCTGGGGATACTTGTCAGCAGAATAGCAGTGATGAAGATTAGCCTTGATATAATTCTTCATATCAGCAGCAGTTGCATGTTGCCTGATGATTCTTTAATAATAAATACCCCACTTATAACCGAGAGATTACTTCTCTTGTTAGGTCTTGACGGGATGTAGAATCTTGGAAATAAGTGACACAAAAAAAAAACTTAACCCTGTGATACTTTATGCAGCAGAGATAAAGAAGTTAGGGGAAAACATCTAATTTACTTCCAAGGGGAAACAATTCAATTATTAAAAGTATCAAACTAATTAACAGATTTTCATTTTTTTTTTCAGTTCATTGTAGAAAAATATAAAAGGCATAAAATAATCCCTTATTATTATTAGTTCACTTTGAAAATTGTAAAAATATTATTTTGGTTTCTCATGTTTAGAGTAAAAAACTTTCAATAATATAGAGTTTGATGAACAAATTAACGTAGTGAACACACAAATGTTCTCCTATGTTCAATGATAATATGTTTATTATAGTTTGTGTTCAGGCGCAGAGATGTGCACACTAAAATATGTCATTGGTGCCAAATAGCGCACTTCGACAATCTTTTAAAGACCTTTTCTTACTTGGTCGGTTCTCTCCTATTCCGGGGACCAGAGTGGCTAAGAGACATGGCGCCCGCATCTAATTCTAAAGGCACCGGGGTCGGTTCCCAGTACAGAGAATATTCTTGATGGAATTTTTTCAGAACCACTTTGCACTAATAATGTCTTACTCCCCCCTGATTCCTTGAGTAGTGAGATTGGATGCCTAGCCTTCTTGGATAAGAGCGAACAAATAGTATGTCCCGTGCTCAAGTTGTACACGTTAAAAATTTCTCGGCAGTTGGAAATCATAAACAGTAGACCATACGGCCGCTGCCCTGGCAGAATTTACAAAATTAAGATTATGAGCTAAAATCTGACAGTGGTACACTCCAGTTTACCCAGCTGTAAATGAACACTTGACTGTGCTCCTGAGCTAGGGAAGGAAAAGGCATCGAGGAAGGGAACGGGTCACCTGACTTGATAAAAGCTGAACCTTTCATTGTGAAGCTTCTAACACTTTATTTCCCTATGGCAATCTCTGACACGTGACTGGCTCTATCTTTGTAATAGATCAAACAATTAATGTGATAAATGTTATCATCTTTTGGCTGTGGGGCTGGTTGTGATACGTTTTTATACCAGCAACAATCACTCACATAGCAGATGTGGGGCTGGTTGTGATCAGTTTTTATACAAGCAACAATCACTCACATAGCAGATGTGGGGCTGGTTGTGATCAGTTTTTATACAAGCAACAATCACTCACATAGCAGATGTGGGGCTGGTTGTGATCAGTTTTTATACAAGCAACAATCACTCACATAGCAGATGTGTAGATCATATCAAGAATTTGGTTTGGTTTTGGTTTGATTTTTTTTGCACACGGACGACTCCATCAGTGCTCCGATCTCCTCCCATAGATCACACAAGGATGATCTCAGCACAGTGCACAAACTCCGTAGCACCAGCGAGCATCCCGATGTGTGTATGTAGGAATCAGACATTCTATAAACATATTTGGTGAGTAGGTTTCTAATTTTTTTTTAATTTTTGCCAGGGCAGAGGCCGTATGGCCTACTCTTTACGATCTCCTATTGCCATGAGATTTTTTACTTGCACAACTTGCACTCGGGACCTCATATGTTTTGCCTTTATCCGAGAAGTCTAGGCATCCGATCTCACTACACATGAGAGCCGGAGGGACTTTGACGTGATTAGGGCCACTTGTTCTGAAAAAGAATGTCCATAAATTGTATTCCCTCTACTAGGATCAAACCGGTACCTCCACAATTTGAGGTGGACACCATCTCACTCGCCATTTAGATGCACTGGTTCCACAGTGCATGGGTGAAAGAGGCATTTGGGTATAAGTCTCTGGCTTTTATGGATGTCTTATCACATGTTCTAGATCTTTAGGGGTTTTTCGGCATTGCTCGCGTTACTGAATTGTGAGTGGTTGGTAGTAATTGCTCTGATGTACTCGCATCGAAAATTCCCTCCAGGGCATCTGGACCCCCACCCCCCCCCCCCCCCACCATACTAGTTACGCAATCGTGGACCAGGCGTATCGTGTGGCAGGGGTTTAACCGCACGATAATTACTCGCACGTAAATTCTCTTACGACATCTGAGCTATTAGTAACGCAATCTTGACCAGTGTTGTCACAAAACGGTTTCTGCGCTTTCAAATGTACTCGAAATCCCCCTTTTTTTATGCTTCGTCTGCAAATTGTAACGCTTTCACGTTGATAGTAAAAGCCTACTGTATTATTACCCGCGTTCTTCAATGAAACGTGTGCTGTATTTCTTGCAAAAACATTGAGATACCAAGCTGAACAATGACCTAATTTTAATATTTCATTCATTCCATTTTATACACGGCGTAACTAAAGACAGATGGACTAAAGGATAGAGAGAAGGGAGAGGCATAAAGCCGAACACGTGCAACACAAAAACACGCGTCGCGCGATACACAATTACTACTATCACGCGTGTAAGGCCACATGCACTAACTTTTTCGGACGGACAGTGATAAAAACACTAACCTTCCCAGAGTTAGGTTTTTAAATCCTGAAAAACTCTTATTAGAAAGATGACAATAGATGGGTTTACGTTTGAAAACATTACAGTACCCAGACAGCACATCTTCGAAACAGGAGGTAGAAGGAATTGCATATTTTGAACGCAGCATTTTAGCTCTATTAAATATATATATTTGGGTTCCTTAGGGTTTGCTGACAAAGAATATGTACAACGTTATGCAAATAGTCTAGGAATTAACAAGTTATAGCCAAAATAAAATGATGGTGCTGTCAGACAACACCCAAAATCAGAATCGCTCAGTGGTAGATTTTTTTACACCACCATTGTACGGGAAATGGGCCACAAGTTACATTTGAACTGATTGGCTGGAATGATATGTAAGGCTAAACACGATTAGTCGGGCTATAAATGCTATCCTTGGTTGTTAGGGGAGACGTAGGAAGTTAAAATTTTTTCAAACACTTGTCGAAACGTGGCTCCATTGGCCAGACTCGCTGATATACTCACTTAGGAGCGTTAGTTCGAGACCACTAGTTCAAATAAGCTTGATAAAGCAACAGTGCGTTGAAGCCAGCTCATATTTTTGCTAAATAAAAGCCTGGAACATAAGCAGATGGGAATTTGTGCCAGTATTTGTGCCAGAATTCATTGCTAATCAACGTATCTGTGTTTGTTTCCATGAATTGTGGTAAGCTTGAAACATTCAGTATCTTTTAATGAAAATTGAATGTGAATTGTTAATTTATGCCTGTATATATGTGTAGTTCAGTAGCAAACATGATGTAAAGCCTATAATGCTCCAGCCTGAACAGAAGGTGTCGGAGGAAAGTAAAACGGCATGAAATGGCCAAACAGTACACTGACACCTAGATGATTGACTAGAAAGAAATAATGCTGGAAGTGCAGAGGCGTAGTAACCATTAAGGAGGTTAATACTGGTATAAAGTATTTCAGATGAAGCTGACAGTTGGCCTAACGCTCTGAACTCAATGTTTGTGATGATGTATTGTGCTCAGTGTAAAAAGAGAGTATAAATTAGTTATGAAGTAGAAGGTACATCCTTCTTGTTTTCAGGGACCGTGGTCTTGATGGTATTGAGCAGCACCTGGTCAGAGCTTTGCTGAATCCAGAGTCGGACAGCATACTCCTTGGTCCATTTAGCTATCAGTGAGGTGTCTCCAGAGCACAGGGGAGAAATCGAGCAGAGGAGTCCTTTCCTGCCGCCATCACGCAAGATAAGCTGATGTGGCCAGCTGAGCTCAAAATTATGTACCCCCATCTTAAAATAACATTGTAACATAAACTTAAGAGGGGAAGTAAATTGTTTTAATATCAGGAACTGAGAACATCTCCAATACTAGTTCCAATAAAGACAAACTATTGAAGTCATGATGACAAATACCAACAGAGCTTGAACAAAAACAAAACCAGTATTACCTCATATTACTACTACACAACTGACACACATAGGATACTTTTAATAATATATGTCACTACAATATTCATATTGATAAATTCTGTACATATAACTTGTAATTAAAATTGATTGTGATTCCTGGTTCCCTTTGTATTTGAATCAGGACACATATTCATTCATGACAGAAATGAATACATATTGTTATTTGAAAAGTTATCAGTGACTCCTTTAAGATATCCTTGTAGAGTGTTTTATGTATGTGAGTGTCACAGTGTTGTCAAGTGTGGTGGAATAAATTAAATTGTTTATCTGTCTGTTGTTGTTATGACTTACACTTCATCATACACATACCCTAGACATACAACGTAGTCATCACACTATTCCAGAATAATTCTGACTGAGATATATATATATATGTGGCAGCAAGTAAGGTATCTATAATACACTACTCTTATTAGATATAGATACCTTCACAGCTGATCTCAGTCAGTACACTAAGTCCCCTATAAATATTTATAACATCCCACTTCACCACATATATTGGGGTCTCGCTCTTGGGATTTTGAATCTTTCCCTATTAAATATATTGGGGGTAATTCACTTCAGGGAATATAAGAATTAAAAGGTATCCTTGGGTGGAATTAAATAAGGTTGAGCTCACGGTGCCTGTGTTGTCCATTAGATATATATTAGAGATTGAATTGTTGGTTAGACATTGTATAAATTTACCTGATAGACAATGGCGGACCTGGCCAAATTTCGATCTGCTGCTGTTCAGACTGCAAAAGAGTTAGGATTAGATGGGCAAGTTATGGTTGCCTATGTCACTACGGAATGTGACAAATTTATTGAACGCGAAGAAAGAAGGTTTGAAGCCGAAAGAAAGTTTGAGGCTGAAAGGGAAATTAAGAAGTTACAATTTGAGGCTGAGGCTGAGACTAAGAGGTTGCAGATTGAGGCTGAGGCTAAGAAATTGGAAGCAGAAAGAGAAGACAAAAGATTGGCTGCAGAAAGGGAAGCAGAAGAAAGAAGATTGGCTGCAGAAAGGGAAGAGAAGAAATTAGCTGCAGAAAGGGAAGCAGAAGAAAGAAGATTGACTGCAGAAAGGGAAGAGAAGAAATTAGCTGCAGAAAGGGAAGCAGAAGAAGAAGATTGACTGCAGAAAGGGAAGAGAAGAAATTAGCTGCAGAAAGGGAAGCAGAAGATAAAAGATTACAAAGGGAACATGATTTACGACTAAGGGAGTTTGAGTTTCAAGGCCATGCTCCTGAAAATGGTGCCAGTCCCTTTGCCTCTGATGCCACTGCTAGCCAAGGAGCCTCAACCTCAGCT